>LTAE01007395.1:18914-33377 GCA_001647135.1 Pontederia paniculata
TATATATATATATATATATATATCCAAAATCATATCTTATAATGCTTCAAAAATTATGGAGCTTCTCTGTAATGGTCTTGTAGAAATTTAGTTTATAGGAAGAAAGAATTGTCTTAAAATAAAATATATTGAAAAAGTAATGGGTTAATAAGTGAGCATGAGTCTAACTAGTCTAGATGAATAGATAGACTTGATTGAAAACTACACTATACATTATTTCCTTGAAGATAAATTATGAAACTATACAGAGCTAGAGTTCCGGTCCAAGTAGATTGATCTGACCTAAAAACAATTTGTCTACAAGAAGATATGAGGAAACCAATTTATACTTCTTAGATTTTAGAATTAGAACCGGAACACCATAATACATGTAATAATGAGAATTTCTATAAATCATAAGATAGAAAAAACTTAATTTAATATATGCCAAAGATTTCAGAGTCTATTTTCAAACAAAATTGGTTTCATCTTATTTGGATATTTGTAGTGAAAATTAAAAAAAAATTACTCATTGTATGGAGTTCATTATTGACCGGCCTCATTGTGTAACTAGTTTATCTTAATGCAAATTAGATCTTTCATTATGCGTTCTTAAATTAGGCCATTTGTCTTATAAAGATTTTCTCTCCAAATTAATTATGTGATTATAAATTCATAAGAATGATCTAAGTATCATTTTGTGATATTCATTTGTATTTGTCAATATTGCAAATATATGAATATCATAAAATGTCATATAACTGATTGAAAGTGAGTATTAGATGTCAATATACATTTGGATCAATTGTGTTTAATGTGATTTCAAAGTGGGTTTTGAATTTTAATATGTTTCATGTGACTTTAAATGTTATGTGGAATTATAATAAGTAAAAGGTTCGTGGCTTAATAACGAAAAAAATTAAAACTAAGTGCCACATAGAATAATTTATAATTACTACATTAGAATTCATCTATTGAGATTCTTAAGTAATGGAATTATTATGTGACTCAAATGAGTAAATGGTTTAGTGTAATGATTTAAAGAAAGACTTATAGTGCACCAATATGTGATGCGATATTGTAGTGCTAGCGATATGTGAATATGATAAGTAAAGATAATATATGAACAAAAAATATGATTTACGTATGATATTTTATGTGTTTCTTAACATAAAATTTATAAATTATAAATTTATATGTGGATGGATTGTATATAATGCTTATATGGATGTTTTGTATGAATAGTCCTTATGTGCATTTAACATTTCTGAATTTTTTATTTTCATTATATGTATTTAAGTTTGTTCATTAGCCGTACATATGCTAATGAGAAAAATATTCTATTTTTTCAATACTTGAATCTTGTAGATTAAGAGATGGCTCATGGCGATTGACGTTCATGATGCTATTTTGCACATGGAATGAGTAAAGAATAAATATAATGCATTTTGAGTTCTATAATTCTATACTTCTTTTGGATATGTTATTTTTGGACACACACATGTATGTATATATACATACATATATAATATATATATATATGGTTGGTTGAGGTCGGATATTATCAAATAATATGTTTAAATAAATGATTGACTACATCTTCTACTAAAAAGATAACCCAATATGAAGAGCTCATATGGTTTCAAATAGGTTGGTTAAATGAGGAAATAAAAAAGGTATTAATCTATTAATTGCATAAACTAACTTAGGCCTATTTAGTTCTTAACTAATTTAATTAATCTCAAATGCAAATAGGATTATTTGGCTTTAGGTATACTTAACTAAATTTATTTTTTTTAGATAACATCAAAGACAAATAAATTGCATAATTAACTTAAACTTAATTCCAAATGGGATAATTAAATAAATTTATATTTTTAATTATTTGAATTACTTAAAGCTAATCATTTAAGATATTCCTGGTGAAACTTTATATTATGATAATTATAATTATTGCATATTGTAACATTTATTTATTACAATGAAATAGGTATGTATATTTAAATATATAGAAATTTTTGTACTAATATTGGTATGGCTATTATATATAAAAGTTTATAAATAAGATTAATATGCTATATTTTATATTTTAAAGATATTTTATTTACATATATTTTAAGTTAATGATTAATTATCATAATTTAATCAATGCACTATTTTATTTAATTAAGAAAGTAAATATTTTTTTAGTTCTCATATTCATATTTGAAACAGAAATCTAGAACCTTTGTCATTACACTTTTCAATCAAACAAATAAAAAAATTCAAAAAGGAAGGAATAATGGGATGAGTCATTTGGACTAAGAGATCTCGAATTGATTCTTATTAGTATCACTTATGTAACTCTTTATAATAAATTCGTAATAAAATCAGATTAGACTGGATCATGTCAAATCATCAAAATTTAAATAACTTGAGGAACTTACAAATATCCATAGCTTCGATCGATGATAAATACTTGAGTGGTTTAACGAACTTTCAAAATAACACCAACAAACATTTAGCTTCTGGACACCCTTTGATATTTCCCCAAGAGATATGTTTTGAGGACCATAACTATTTTTTTATAATAATTCCTATGCAATTCGAATTTCTACGCATCATAGGAATCAATGCACCCAATTTTTTTTCTATACATTATAACCAACTCACATCATACTTATTAATTCCCAAAAATGCATTTGATCACTTTTATTTTTGACCTTAATTTATATGACAATCTTAATTCTAGAACTATTAACATATTAACTAAATTTTGAATTTATGATCCAACAATCTCCTACTTGGGGTATATGTGTAACCATATAGTTATAAATCACAAAATACCAAATGAACTCAACTTTGTTGTCAATATTTTAGTGCTTAAAAAATTAATCTTATTTATCAATTATACTAATATATGATCAAAGTAGTCCTACGTTCAATTTTTGGAATCATCAATTTGATCAAGAGAATACTGGTCTGCTCTTTGTCCCAACTCTAAAAAAGCTAGGTGCTAATAATCTTGAACACCAGGGCCTTGTATAAAAAAAAGTAGTCTTTGTCGCAGTTATTATCAACTCAATAATTGTGCCACATATCAATATAATCAAATGTCAAAGATCATACTGTAAATGTGTAGCATGAAAGTTTCAGGCAATGTGATCATAAATATCACTATTCTACTTAATTAAAATTAAACTTAATTAAAATTAAAATTAAACTTAATTAAAAGGAGAGTGAAAATAAAAGAAAATTGTATTTCTTCATAAAGCATGAATACATAATCTGAAGAAAAAAATGCTATCATTTATGGATACAAATCCTCACTAAAGTTGAATATCTTGAACTGAATGATGTGCTTGAGAAATATGGCGACCCCTTTGTAAGTGGATCTACAATTATCGAGTTTATTTGACAAATCGACTAGCTCTCTATGAGCACGAGAGCTCGTAGACGAGCTCTCTGTTTATGCGCAAGGTGAGCTCACATACATAAGTTCTCTACGTGTGCAAGAGTCTCGCTGACATTCCATTGTGCGCCTTTTTGACTTTTTTCAATTTAGCAGGCTAGTGATATCTCACGAGGAAAGCAGAGAGAGGGGAAGATGAGAGTTTTGCTAAGAGTGTGTAATTTGGTTAGAGAAAAATTAAATTAGCAATCAAGCAAACAAGAACGAGATAGAGAAAGTTAAGTGTCAAAATGTCTTATCAGTGGCACAATGATGAAGTAGTGTTCTTCTGGTTCAACTATTACTGTTACTGAGTCCCTTGGGACTACTGTTTATGAAGATTTACTAATGGGTCTAAGATTGCCCCATGGCCTAGCTAGCCATTATGATGACGAATCGCTAGAATCTTCATGTACTAGTAATTGCTCATTATTGATTGAATTAAAAGATGCTACCCAAGATGAATAAAGAATTGTACCTGAACATACTGATATACTTTACGCCATGAGAGTTAGGTGTAACTGATATTTCTGACACTGTTACTGAAATGAAAGATAAAAGAGATTGATACTGATGAACTGATGTCACTGAAAGAAAGAGGTAAAACAAAGTAGAGAAAAAAATGTAAAGTAATTGAAAGTAAAGCTAATGTTTTATAAAGATAATTGTATGATAGAATATGTTCTCTTTTACTTATATCTTCATATATGTTTTACCTATTGAATTATTATCCTTTACATATTGGGCTTCATAGCTCATGGAAGGATTGTCTTTCCTGCATTTTGATCCTGCAAGCAAATAGGTATAAATAGATGATGATTGAACAACAGTAGCATGATGAGGTTCGTGATGGATGACTTGCACATGGCATAAGTCCTGATTATAGGTCAAGTAATGACTTCTGCAATTACATGTACATATCATTGATCAGTGGATTGGTCAAACTCAAGTCAAAGATGTAAGTTGGTAGCGTCACCAATTCTGTATTTTTCCAGGTGGCGAGTTGTGGATTTGAGGGCGTTACGAGCAATTACCAGTACATAAAGATTCCTGCGATCCATCGTCATAATGACTAGCTAGACCATCGGGTCAACCCTAGACCCATCAGTAAATCTTCATACAGTTGAACCAAAAGAAGTCAACAATACTTCACGAAGAATTGATTGTTGTTTCTTAAGAAATCATTTAACAATAGGATTAAATCCCTCAGTCTGTCGAGACCTTCCTCTTCATGTTACAAATTCAAACACAATCATTAACATCTTTTACTTTTGTTTACCTATTATTCTAAGTTCACATGTGAGTACATTAACTCTACCTCGGTCAAATTCAATCAGTCAATCAGGCATAACATCAATCATCCCGGACATGGCCCGTGTTGTTCCCGGGTTAAGCGTGTTCAGAACACACGTTTCAATCATGTCTTTTCAATCCGGCAATGTGGACCACGTTAGGGTGACACGGATCATTTTGTCCGCCGATTTCTTAAGAGTTCATATTTTATTCGGGGAAAAGACTTCATATGCGTTGAAAAGGGACACGATCATTTCACGGCTTCATTAGGGTTCACAAAACACATCCCGTGTCATGTGGACCGTTTCGTTCAAGGCAATCGACGCGATCGGGATGGCTCGTGTCAAGATGACGCGGCCACCCTCCCAAAGGAACACAAACCAAGTCATGCGGTCCGTTTCTAGTACTTAAACTATCCTTTTTTCCTCAATGATCATGACGCGTGTCGTTCTTCGTCGTGGTCCGCCCTTGGCGTGTTTCATGCTGGCACGAGAACCATGTCATGAGGAACACGGTCCCTGTGCGGGTGCAAGTTATTCATTAAATTATTATTTTCTTTTAATCATTCTTTTACTCGATCATACGTATATGAAAAACCCTAAAGTTGATCCTCTTAATTACATAACTTGTTTTTCCAATGATCGATCCAGTTTCTTCTTTTTCAAGCGTGCACGACACGACTCGTGTCCTACTCGGACACGGTCCGTTTCCTTAGGTCTTCATGGTGCTCCCCCGTGCGATCTATGTCCCTTCATCAACACGGCCTGCTTCCTTCTTTGTCCTGTGCAACACGGCCCGTGTCCCACGTCGACACGGTATATGTTGGTCCTCCATGTCCTCGCATCACCGAGAGAGAGAGAGAGAGAGAGAGAGAGAGAGAGAGAGAGAGAGGAAGAACTTTAGATGCCTTTGGTTTGAGAGGGAAGAATTATGGGATGCGAGGAGGGGTTGGGTCCTATTTATAGGAAAGAAAATTTACATTTAAGTGGAGTTTGAATACAATTAGGACTCTCAAGAATAACTTTGTATTTGATTATAATTCCGTAAGATAAATCTTCCATATGATTATAATTCTTTTAAAAATAGTTAACATATGATTAAAAATATTTAATTGATAAGAAATATAAAAAATTAACTTCAATTGAAACTCTTTTTTTAATCTTAACCAACTATATCTTTTCCTATCTTATCATATCTCCCCTTTATTTCATTTTTATTTATTCACAAAATTTGAGGTGTTACATAATAACCTCCTTAAAAATAAATTTATCATCAAATTTGGACATGTCATCTAAATTCATCAATTTTTCATATTTGTTTCCTATCTTTTGATACTAATGAACTGATGTCACTGAAAGAAAGAGGTAAAGAAAAGTAAAGAAAAAATGTAAAGCAATTGAAAGTAAAGCTAATGTTTTATATAGATGACTATATGATAGAAGATGTTCTCTTTTACTTATATCTTCATATATGTTTTAACCTATTAAATTATTATCCTTTACATATTGGGCATCATAGCTCATGGGAGGATTATCCTTTAGGCAAATATGTATAAATAGATGATGATTGCACAACGGTAGCATGATGATTTCGTGATAGATGACTTACACATGACATAGGTCTTGGTTATAGGTCAAGTAATGACTTTCACAATGACATGTATATAGCATTGAGAATTGGTCAAAGTCAGGTAAAAAATGTAAGTTGGTAGTGTTCGGGGCTAAATTTCATTCTCATCATCATCTTGGGGCCTACAATCTTGCCCCTTTCGGAGCTCAACATCCTCGTTAAGTCGACGACCCATATGGTTCAAGTGAGCATGTGAGGTTGGCTCTGATATCAATTTATAACGCCTCCAATCTCATTCAAGAAATTATTCGCTTTGAGCACATGACTCGTTGAATCAACTCACATGATTCAAGTGAGCACGCAAAGTTTGATATGATATTTTTTGTAACGCCTTCGTTCCATTCAAAAAATTATTCGCTTTAGGCTCATAGCCCGCACAAATTTAAAACACATCTTGAATGATGAAAATGATTATCAATTATAAGTTCATAACCACCTTCGTATTTTATTTATTTGGTATTAAACCGTTGAGATTGCTTTTAGTCATTACACATATCGAAGTCGTCTCAAGTAGCAGTTTAAGGACCGAGTTTCCAGTAAATAATACTAATATTAATTTTTGTTTTTTTATTTTGTATTTAAAGTTCAGGACAAACTTTTGAGTGTATAAATACTTTAATATCTTTGTGCCTCTTTGTTTTCTCTAATATTTTAAGAAATAACTCGATTTACAATTGTTTATGCATATTTTACCGTTAAACATCTAAAATTATTAATAAATTTTAATTAGAAACAAAGTTAATAATAATGATTTTGGTCACTATTCGTGAATAGTAAATTCTATTTTGTAAACTGAAATTAATAACAATTTAAGTATTTACAAATATTTACAATAACTAAATTTAATGGCAATTTTAAATATTTACACAAAAGTGTTACACACAACATTCTTGACACTTATGGAGTATAAATATACGATATAATACTTGGACTAATTAATTAATGATATATATATTTACAGGGGTTTTATTTTAGTACAATATTCACAGGGTTTTACACATTTGCTGAAATAATTAACATCACACAATTCTACCGAAAAAAGAAAACATCACAATTCTGCCGACGAAACATTCAACAATTCTTTGTTTGCTTACCACAAAAAAGATCCAGGCCGTAACAACTGACAACGATGGAGAGTGGACATACACGGCAAGAATCTTCGGTTTTGTGTGGTCATTTCAGGAGTTGGTAGTCGTAGTCACAGTCATCGTCGTCCTCCGCCTTCGCTGCCGGGGAGGGGCCGCGGACATGCCTCCCCACCGGGGGAAGTAGATGAAGGTGATAGGTAGGGTGCAGACGACGGCCATGGCGCCCATGAGCGATATGCCCATCTCCTCGGAATACACGGAGCCTGAGAAGAAGAGCATCTGGTTCACCACTGCGCCCAGGGCACCTCCACTTCCTGTCATCCCAGATATCACTCCCAGCGACCTCTTGGAAACGAACGGCACAACGCCGAAGGTGAGCCCCGACGCCGCCTGAACGAAGAGCGCGAAGCCGACCATGACGGCGACCGACACCTCCAACGAGCTCGCCCTACCGAGCAACACGCAGAGAAGAGCCCCCGCGGTCTGCACCGCCCACAGGCTCCACAGCCTCCCCCTCATGCCGAACCACCTGCCCATGGCATCCGACAGCATCCCCCCGGCCGGCCTCGACACCACGTTCGCCATCCCGAAGCACGCCGCCACCATCCCTGCGATCTCGATCTCCAGGCCGAACCGCCGGTAGAAGTACTCCGCCACTATGTTCTCCATCGTTAGCTCCACTCCATAGCAGTATCCGTACGTTAACGCCAGAATCCACCCTCTGTAGTTCCCGACCCCATCGGCCAGAACTCTAAGGACATCTTCTCTCGACCTTGGGTTCTTCCTGTTCTTCGTCGAGATGTTTCCCTCCGGCAGGTCCTGGCCGTAGGCGAGGACGGCGAGCGCCGTCGCAACTTGGAGGACCGCAGGCAATACGAACGCTGCTCGCCACGCGAAAGAGGGGCTACCGCTGATGCGGAGGAGGGCGGAGAACGCCAGCGGCATAAGGAGCTGCGCCGCCCCGCTGCCGACGTTGGCCCATCCAGCGGAGATGCCGTTGGCGCGACCGACTACTCTGGGAGCGAACATGGAGCTCATCCAGTACTGGTTGGCCACGAAGTTTCCGAGGGAGATCCCAGCGAGGAAGCGGAGAACGACGAACCCAGAGGGTGAGGCAACGAAACATGCGGCAAATACGGCAGGTGCCGTGAGGAGCGCTGCAGCGGCGGAGGCGACTCGAGGGCCGAGCAGGTCGCACGCGGGGCCCATGGCGAGGCGGGCGAGGATGGTGCCGGAAACGGACGCGACCCCGGCGGCCGCGACGTCGGTGGGGGAGAGGTGGAGTTGTACGCGGAGGATGGGCAGGAGGGGAGGGGCGGCGAAGGCGGAGAAGAAGCAGCAGAAAAGGGAGAGCCAGGAGAGGTGGAAGGCACGCATGTGTGGCGCCCCGGCCGAGAGGAGTCGGAGCTCCGTGGCCTTGTTGTCCTCGTCCACTGGAATCGAATGCTTGGCATGTTGCTCTCCTTCTTCCTGCATGGTAATCAGTGCGTGCCCCATTTTACACGTTACAGGTTATGATATATAACTATCACTACTACTCCGTAGCAGTATTAGTAGTACTAGTAGTAATAATACGTACTACTATAAGATAACACACAGGTCAGTGGTTTGTATATGAGATAGAAAAGTTGGAATGGAGAAGAGAGTAAGGCAACCACAAGCTTGCTGCTTAGGTACTGTGAGATGCTACCAATAAGTGGCATGCAAGTAGTGCTTAGTTGCTTGTACTTGTAGTTTCAAGTGGCGGAGACGGCTTTCTAGAACGTAATTTAAAGATGCCATGTGAGATCTATTTCTTGTGGGGTATTGGTGCATATAATACGTGTTCGCATGTCATTTCCAGCAAGGACTGGACAAGAGACGTGAGCCACATATAAGTTGCATCCTGCAGGGTATCTATTGTGTTTGATCTGATGACTCCATGAGCGGCCTGTGTTTGTGTGGTGGCTGTGGAGTGCCATTCATTTGCATTGCATCATTCATGCTATCATTTTATTTCCCACAGCACGCCGCGTGCATGGGGTCCTTGCCTTTGGCTCTCCGACGTAATCTTTTGGAGGAGCCAAAAGGTCGTTTTAAATGACAAAGATGGTGGCTCGCTCACCTGGCCATTAATCTTGAGATTTGCTATTTTATAAGAACGAGAGCTTTTTTTCCATATTCGTAACTTCATTTTTTTTTGGATAGTGGTGTTTATGCTATGTGAAGTTAGCTTGTTAGCGGAGTGCATGCGGTCATGGCTAATTTTCTATCTTGTACATTTGAATGCTAAGATTAATTCTTCATATAATTAATTAATTCAGTCGATTGTTTATCTGTGACCTAATTAAATGATTATTAATTAATGAAAGTTGACTCAGTTAATACATAATATTTGAAAATCTCACCGTCAGACATGTCACTCAAAAAATAAAACAAATATTTGTTTCCGGGGAGCAACCTTGCAATTAGATAGGTTAATTATGGTTTTCACCACATATGTTTTCATTTGTCGATCATCACGAGCCTGTTTGACTAAAACTTATAAGTAAAATTATTTATAAGTTAAATTTAATTTTTTTATATTTGATAAATAAAAAATTGTAATTATAAATTGTTAAGATAATAGTTTATAAGTCGAGAAAAATAAGCATGATACTCTCTACTTATTTTTAAAATTGATGACTTATTTTTTTTAACGTACTATATTACTATTGTATTTATATTCTTTTAATATTATTATCATATAATTTTAAAGATATCTTAGTCAATATTTATTTTAACAAATATTATAATTACTTACTGATATTAAGTACTTTTATTTAAATAAGTAACTACTTATATTTTAAAATAAATTTTAGCACTTAAAATACTTATTAATATTAATGCTTATCATATTTTTTTATCGGCTAAACTAAGCATGTCTTAAATATTGGACTCATGGTATGAATAACGTTTAAAGCTCAAGTAGCCTTTTGAGGGTTATCGATTTTAGAATTTATATATTATTTATATTTAAATTCATGTGATTAAAATATATTATATTAATTATTTAGTTTTGACTGCTAAAAGAACTAGTTTATAGCAATTACATATGAAAACTTCCCGCTTGATGAAAAAGCTTATAAATATTTTTTCTAGACACTGATGAGTCTAGAACGAAAAAAAGAAGCTTATAAATATTTTTAATTGAAGATATCCCTAATTCTATGTTAACATTACAAATGTTTATGAATGTATCATGTATTTAGGTTATGACTAAAGATTTAAGTACTAATTTTATTATATGTTTCCATTATTTTATTATATAATTTATATATCTTTTTAACATATGGTATCAGAATCATTATGCGAGTTGCATCTATGTTCACTTTTAATTTATGAGTATATATGCGCATATGGTATTAAGTTATGTTATGAATGCATTTTTTAAATGACATGGGATAACACCTATTAGCAATTTTATTTAATTTTTTCTTATGAACTTTATTTCTTAATATTTATTTTATATTGGATTAGATGTTTCATCTTCTTAGAAGCATAATTTTGCATTTATTAAAAGTATGATTTTGATAAATGTTAGCATGATTTATTGATTTTGCATTTTTTTTGTTTTTGAAGGATATAATCTATATATTGTCAAGTTATATGTGACTATATATTGTATATTCTTAGAAGCATATTATTAACTATGAATTTTTCATACTTATATTATTTTGAAGACTTAGATTTTTGAATGTGTTATTTATATATTATTAAGTTATGATATTTATGACTATTATTTGTTATTGGCCATCTTATGATATAATTTTGGCATATATTTCTATCTAGGTTATGCGACTAATGTATATCATTTGTGATCAGTCTCATTTTGACTATCATATTTTATTATATGGCATGAAATGATAAATTTTCTTATAAGCATATTATTTTTCATTTATCAAATTATGAATTTATCATGATGTCAATTTTTGCGTTCAAAATAAAAAAAAATTGAGACTAACATTGTTTATTTGATAGTCATATTACTTTTTTTATCATGTAAAGCATTTGTTTTTTAAACAAAATTTATATTATGACTCTACATATATTCTTTTTTATAATCATATTATTTTGCTTATATCAGAAATATGAATTTATCATACTTATTTTATAATATTTTTTATTTTGGAAAAAATACATAAATTGTTGGGTTCATGGATTGGTGTACATTAAATCTTGACAATTGCATTTTAATTTGTTTTACAAGGCACTTTAGTACCTTATAACAATGGCCTATTATAAAATGGCTATATGTTATGATTGACTTTAGGATAATTTTTAAAGGTCTTTTCAAATTTTGATTATTTGAATTTATATGTAATAAATAAATTTCCTTTTCTTTGAGGCCAAAATAACTAGATTTAATTTTATAATTATTTGGATTGACTATTTGATAATCTTTATGGATTTTTTTTTGTCCGAGTAATAAAAAGTATTATAATGTGAGTTAAAATATTGCTTGCATCATATATTAAATTTTTTTTGAAGAAGGAAGGATGACTAGCAAGGGAGTAGTCATCCAATGTATTTATTAATTTATATTAGTTTGCTTACAAAGCCGATAGTATCAAAGCCTGCTCGAAAGTTACAGTTGTGTACTCCATTCTCTAAATAAGACTTTCGCGTGGTGAATGATGCTCTATGCATAGACGCGCTCTCCTCGGAAAATTGCACCTTTTCTTTGCATCCAGATGGCCCAAAGTATGCCATAAGGAGTGCTCTATTTCTTCGGGTTCCGTATACACGAATTTGAGTATCCTCCCATTCTGAAGGAGTTCCAGAAGGATTCATCTTATGATGGATCTATCCAGTTGATGTTAGCCAAGGCCCATACTTGTTGTGCCGCTAAACAGTTGTGGAACAGGTGGGAGCATGTTTCTTCTTCCTCTCTACATAGACCGCAATATCTATCATCATCTAGTGTCCAGTGTGCTCAATACATTTTGGTGAGGATGCATTTTCTTCTGAGGAGCTAGGAGAAAATTTTTATTTTGATTGGCGCCTTGGTTCGCCAAATCAGTCTCGAATCCATTAGTAGATTCATGTTTTGATTTCGGGTCGTTCTTCCAAGAGAGAGGTACAATGCATGAACCAAGAACGTGTCGTCCGACCACCTCCAGCCATCTATTTCACTGTGCGTGGGTTGAAAAGCATTTATGTGGTTAAACAGTAGCAGTAGCTCCGAAAGGGTCGCAGCAAGCGAGGGTGTCCAAGTTCCATTGTTTGTTTCATTTGTTGTGCCCCAATAATATGCAACCCTTGCCTTCTTGCCAGTCGCTAGGCAAACAGGCGGGGAAAAATTTGAATACTCCTATGTTCCACCAGTTACCAGTCCAAAAATAGAAGTCTCTTTCATTACCAAGTACAGGGGAGAATTTTGTCATGATCACCGGTATTATATCTGCGATACCCCGCCAAAAGGAAAACGATCCATGAATTGTCATTGCATTCGGTTCCCGGGTTATATTGCGTCCATAACATGCATGTAAAATAGCACATCACATGTCGTTTCCATTTCCCATGAGACGAGCCACCCACTTTGAGAGGAGGGCAGTGTTCATTCTTTTAAGATCAACGACACCTAGGCCACCTTCCATTGTGGGACAACAGATCATTTTCCAGGAGATTGACGCTGCGTCCCCTGGATGTGCTCATTTGCCAAAAGAATACATTCGCCTCGAGTTTATTTCACATTCCACCTTCCTTGGCATACGTGATGCATGCAAAAATATACATATTACATGCATCTATTTTATATTATTTTTTCTAATATTTTACATTAATTAATGCATTATTTCAGTTATTTGAGTTGATATTTCATTTATGAGTCAGATTCTACCTAAGTGCTATATATGATTTATTTTCAGGAAAATAAAGTCAATTTATTCAAAATCTATCAAATAAGAGCTTTAGCCGTGCGAACTCAGAAATAATGGAGCAAAACGGGCTGTGTTCATCCAAAACGGGCTGTGTTCATCCAAAACAGGCTGTGTTCATCTAAAATGGCCCGGGTTGAAGTTATTTATACAGTTCAAATTTCCAGCAAGCCAAAACGGCCTATTTTCAACCAAAACGGCCAGTGTTCAACATTGAAGAAAAAACTCTCATTTTCCATCAAGCCAAAATGACCTGTGTTGCTTCAAAACAGGTTGTGTTGGATCAAAACAAACACCATCGACGTCCCAAATTTCACCACGTGTCAGCATCCCAGAGCAGCACCCACCGTGCTCAAAGTCATGTTGCACTCAAATTCTACAACCTCTCAAAACGGGCTGTGTTGACTCAAAACGACCTGTGTTGTCACCGCACATGTCGGTTCGCCCGATCCGATGACTGTTATCAATTCTTATTCGATTCAAATTCTTCCCAACCGTGTGATGTCAGGCCTCACCTCCGAATTTCAGCTATAAATAGGCCTCCATACATCAAACTTGGGAGATATCAAACTCCTCATATTTTCCAGATTTTTGAAGAGCTGAGAAGTCATGTTTGGAGGAGAAGCCTTGGAGCAGGATTGAAGATCTAGAGAGCAATAGGATTCTGCAGATCTATTTGTTTCCTCTAATCTTATTTCTTAAGGCTTAGAATCATATTTGTTAGGAATAATTTCTGTTAAACCTTATTTAGTTGTGATATGATACTTTTCAAGTTTAAGTATTTTATTTAACTTTAATCAAAATATATTGTTATAATTTACTCTTAATTAATTTTCTCTCGGATTTCTGCGAATTATGTTTTCCGCCGAGGCAAAATAGGCCGTGTTGCAAAACACAGACCGTTTTCTGCCTGTTTGTCGTCTATTGTATATTTTTTGAATATTTTAATCGCCGAAGAACACATGGTCATGATCTTTTTTAGGACTCGACCGTGTCTTTTTCGGAAACCAACTCGGGCCATTTTGGACACCGCCCAGTCTTTGCCGCATATTATTTTTATTTTCCGAGATGAACGCGGTCGTGATCTTTTTTAGGACCTGACGGTGTTCTCTCTCATCAATCAAGTGTCGCATTTTTCGTAGTGCCG
>LTAE01007397.1:0-19893 GCA_001647135.1 Pontederia paniculata
TGCTAACATACAATGACCACGACGGTCAAGTGGGAGATGTTATAATTATGTGACCGTTATGGTCATTATGGTCATAATAGAGATGACCGTTGGAGTCCTCACTATGGAGATGACCGTTGGAGTCATCAATAGGCCATTGATCGTCATCAATGTGCTATAACGGCCGGTACTGGAGGGGCGGACTGTGGCGAGCATTCGGCCACTATAAATAGACTTGGACACCAACAGGGAGCCCCAATCCGTTGTTCGGAATTCCGTATTCTCTTTTTCACTTCATCAGTGACTGTACTAACCGCTGCCTTCTCAGTTTACTTGATGGCAGATGCAACCTTACAGCATAGTACTGAACAGTGACTAGAGGTCACTCCATGAATCGTTACCAGGAAAGCGAAACGTCTGAGCATATAAGAACCCCATAAATTATCGAGTCACAAATAGAAGACTGTAGCCATGACATGTTGCCCGTGGTGCATGAATTAACAATATGTAATGGTCAATTAATCAACTATATGTGGCAGTGGATTAATTAATATTCTACATATTTATCTTTCTTTTTTGGTTGTTTTAATGAGATAAATATGGTTCCCAAAGTTATTTGTCGTAATATATTGAGACTGGAAGATAGTGTTGTTGTGATATCATTGACAGAAGGTGACATGCTGCAATTGGCTGGCCACAAGAAAAGATGTCGTCACATCAAGAAAACTTCAGAACTCAGAATCCAACACCAACCAGAATAAAAATCCTTCGAGTGGAAGATTTTTCCCACTGTTAGGGAAAAAAAACACCATTTTAACAGTAGCAACAACAACGACAAGAAAAAATATTTGGATTCGTAATTCGGAGGAGATTAAGCAACGCAAGTAAAAATGATGGCGATGGCATCCTGCTACGGTGCTCGATCAATCTCTGTCCCCTCCCAAAAAATGATCCCGGAGAGACGTCGTCCGGCGTCAACGATGGAGCGGCAGCGCACCGGCGGCCCATCTCCTTCGCCGCTGGAGACTCGGATATCGCTCGTCCTCGCGCTCGCTTCGCAGACAGCATCTGTCTCCCAGCGATGCACGTATCCGATCTTTTTTTTTGTTTGGTACTTGGTTTATTGTAACATTTCATGAACTCGTCCCTTTTTTTGGCGACAGTTTTGGGGGATTTGGTGACGGAGACGGCGAAGTACGTCTTCCCTCGGAGGGGAACCGAGGTTAGGAATCTGGAAGAAGCTCTCATGTCTGGTACTAGTAGCTAATCGATCGATTTCCCCATTCTCGAGCTCCTGAAATTTTAGTTGGATTTTGCTAATTCTTTTTTGTTAGTTCATAATTCTGATTTGATGTTGTGCAGTTCCTGATCTTGAAACTGTGAGTTACAGAGTTTTGAAGAGAACAGAACAGTATGAAATTAGAGAAATGGAGGTGAGCAAAGATTTATGTCTTGATTATTCCTTTGGAAACTTTTTTTCTAATTATTCTTGTAGTCTTATACCTCACTGCTATAACTTTGTAAGTAGGAATTAGCATCCACTTCACATCAACCAATTCTTGGAGAGCAATATTTTTAGCAGCAGACACGAAGAAAGTCCTACCAGAATAAACATACATAAACTTTTTAGTATAATAGCGAAAGCATATAAACAAGATGAACACTTAAACCATAATCTATACACATAAACACATCATATAAGTTCTACTACACTAAATTAGAATTATTTATGAAGGTCTTCTAGCTCATAAATAATCCAATATGATAGTTGAACTCATTTCTATAATTCTTTTAGTTTCCCTGATAGGTGCGATTACTATGGCTCGTCAATAATAATAAATATTTAGAAAAGAATTAAAGGAAAAAAATTCTTAATCTTAATATATACTTTCTCATTTTTAAATATAAATTCGAAATAAATAAAAAATGAAAAGTCTTAGTTAAATCCATCTACTGTCAATACCTTCTTTATTTTTTGTAAACTTGTCAAGATTACTTGAATTATGGTCCCATAAGACCTATTTATAGTATTCATTTCAAGTAAAAATCGTCATGTAGTTAATAAAACTACTTAAATGCTAGTTTTATATTATGAATATGTAACACATATTAGACCAAATTTCAACATTCGCCCACTTGGTCTAGTATTTTGTTATTCAGGAATATTTATAAATATGAAAATAAAAATTAAATCACAGGAATCATGGCGGTCTCACATCCGTAAATTAAATAGGGTTAAACACAGAGATTTCGAATAAGAATCTTTATCCTTCTTTGTTTGGCGGAGGACAAAGCATCGTGTGATGCGGAATCCTTTGTTGGAGGTCTTGTTGTGTGAGGCAGATCCGAAGGTTCATATCATTGTAGAGTCGGAAGTTAGAGTGTTACAAGGAGTCTCAGGATGTTGTGTTATCTTTATACACAAAAGTATAATCTACCATGTATCATAATGCAATTTAATAGTTTCACAATAAATGGTATTTCTATTTATGAATAAATTTGAATATTTATTCTAGGTTCAAAAATATATCTAAAATTCTCATTAAATTTATGCATGTTAATCAATAGAGAAATAGATGATAATAAGAATTTCACTAAATGTGTTTTGTTAAAAACATATAAGTGACATAATTGAAGACATAATTGAACATCTCATGTGATTTGGCATGTCTTTCTTTAAAGAACTCACAATACATGTTCAATAAATATGTTCCATATATGAACATTTATATTTAATATGCTTCTTTAATGACTAAGCACTTAATGTCTACAACATTTTATTTCAACTTTCAAATTTATATACTTAACCAACAACATAATCTCAAATTATTTTGCAAGATCTAGGAAGTAATATGATTATCAAATGAACAATATGTAATCCCAAAAAATAGTTTTCTAAAACAAAAAAATTGCATCATAAAGAAGTATTGAAAAATTCATACTTTTGATAAATACAAAATAATATGCTTATAAGAAAATTATTATTTCACATCATATAATAAAATATGATCATCAACACGAGACTAACAAGTAACTCACATTAAGCACATAATCCAATAAAAAGATGGCAAACAATTATTATAAAATGATCGATAACAAATAATAGTCATAATTATGACAACTTAATAATATAGAAACGACATCGCTCAAAAGCAAAAATTTTGCAAAATCATATAAGTATGATAAAATTTATACTTTTGATTAATGCAAAATGATATGTTTCTAAAAATAGAGAACATTGTCCATCACATAATGTTTCAACTTAGAGAGTAAGGTTTTGGGTAGCATCCTACTGATTTTCTTTTGAGGGAGTCTTCTATTGGCACCGCGCTCCTACACATACTTGTACATTTCCATCTTTTACCTTAATACAAATGGATGACTATATGACTTGATAGTCCCATACAATTTGACAATATATGGATAATATCTTCAAAAAATAATAATTTTGCAAAATTATGAACTATGACAAATTCATAATTTTATAAGTGCAAAAGAATATACTTCTAAGAAGATAAAAAAAATAGTCCCATACCATAAATATCAACTATGCACTACATGTGCATAAATAAAATATTAAAAAGTGAAGTACGACTAAGTAAAGGCATAGAAGCTCTGATACCACTTGTTAGAACAAGCATACATAAATCTTCTAGTATAATAGCACAAGCATATAAATAGGATTAACACTTAAGCCTTTAGCCATAGCCTATACATATACAACAACAACAACAACAACAACAACAACAACAAAGCCTTATCCCACTAGGTGGGGTCGGCTCTTTGAGCCTTTACACTTAAGCCTTTAGCCATAGCCTATACATATAAACACAAAATATGAGAACTTCTTTATGGAGTTCTTCTAACTCACAAATAATCCAATGTGATGGTAACTTATCAATATTACTTGAGTTAAGGTCTCATAAGGCCTATTTATAATATTCTTTCCATCAAGGAAAAATCATCACGTAGTCAATAAAAGTATTTAAATGCTAGTTATGAAAATCATTTAATTAGTTTATAAAACTACTTGTCATGACATAAATATTATAATATATTTATATTATGCGTCCCTTCAAAAAGAATATTTATATTATGAGTCAAAATAAGAAAGTCGTAGTTATGATTTTTACCCCGAAAACAGTGACGAGAAATTAAGATGAATCAGTTCAAGAAAAAGAACTATGATGAATTGCCAACCATGGGCATTCATGGTTTCATGTGTACCTTCGGTTCAAATCTTGTCTTCAAGTAACTGGTATTTACGAGTATCTTTGCTTGATACGTAACTTGATATTAAGTATGTTGTGCAGCCATATTTTGTTGCTGAGACAACAATGCCCGGGGATACTGGTTTCGACTTGAATGGTGCATCACAATCATTTAATGCGCTGGCTGCCTATCTATTTGGTAAAGTACATGTCTTGTTTGTTTCATTGAAAGCATAGCAAATACCAAACTGTGTCATGCATCAAAATTCTGATGGTTGGGCTCTGGTTGTTAATGTAAGCATACATTTTTGTTGCAGAATACCAAACGTGAGCAAATGGAGATGACTACACCTGTTTATACTCGAAAAGTTCAAGATAATGGTGAGAAAATGGATATGACAACTCCTGTCATCACTAAGCAGGCAAGACAACTTGTTTCATGGAGTCTGGTCTTTTTTGTACATATATTTCGAGTCTACATTTGGCTCTTTCAAACATGGTATGATCATGCTTGCTTGCTAATTGTCAGTCAGGTGATGGAGGTAAGTGGCTGATGTCATTCGTGATGCCATCTAAGTATGGTGCTAATTTGCCTTTGCCAAAAGATGAATCTGTGAGCATCAAAGAGGTGCCTGGAAAAGTTGTAGCAGTCACTGCATTTTCAGGTGTGGAAATGATTAAACTCTCAAGTCCCTAGTCTTATCTTAGCAGTTAATTGTATTTCGAAAATTGTAATATACTTGTATTGCATAAGAATAGGCTACGACACAGAAGAAATTTGCAATCAATAAAGTGTTTGCAGATATGCGATGCACTGTTGCATATCATCAATTTTCTAGAGTCAAACAGAAAACTGAGCATGTATATTTCCTTGTGTATACTCTGTGTAGTTTGTTAATTTGCTGAGATATTAGCACATAAATCAGTTAGTTTGTTAATGTGTTCATAATGGTATTAGGACATAAATGAAGGCTGAAATGGTCATTCTTCTACGAAAGCTATTCTATGTAACGAAGTTTATTTTACCTGCTTCATATTTTCTACATTTTTATTACCTAGTCATCACCATGTTTACTTCCCATTTTATTTAGGTTTTGTTACAGATGATGATGTCAAAGTTAGAGAGTCGAAATTACGCAAAGCGCTGATAAGTGATCCGCAGTATCAGGTGAAGGAAGAAGCATCTGTAGAAGTTGCACAGGTAGAACTAATTTCATTCTTTTGCTTCAGAAGCGCCTTTCTAACAATTCATTTGTGGTATGCCTTTGCAGTTTAATCCTCCATTCACTCTGCCATTTACTCGTCGAAATGAAATAGCTCTAGAAGTTGAAGTGAAGGCCTGACAGAAATTGATGTTGCAAAAAATCATCATGTAACCTCATCTGATAGTGGAGTAGCATTTGAAACCTCCCAGCACGGTCCCAGCATTGAAAGAGGCAAACCAACAAACTGTTTTGGAAGTTTCATCTGTGATTGCAAATTTGCTTCATCAATCATTCACTTCCACAATAATATATCATGTAAACAATAATTTCTACAGTAAAGTGTAAATAAAAGTTGTGATCTATACGTGGTACACATTTTTTTTTCAGCTCAAAACTTGTTCTGCAATTACATTGTTCTCAAAGTCTAACTTTCTTTTTTCTTATGTTCAGGTTATCATGTTCTACAATATGGAGTTTGTTAAATACCTCGATTAAAAGCAATTTGGAGTTTATCATAAAATTTGTTATATGAGACCTCTATTAATGTAGATTTTTTTTTATCGGAGAAAACATAAGGGGCAGGGAGCGTGTAGCGCACTTTTAGTATTGTGCGTGTAGCGCAACAGAAAGTAACGACATTATCTACACAAAAAAATTTGGACGTTGTTCATTTGTACAAAAAGTGTCGTTACTGTATAAGTGCGCTATACATTCCTTTTTCCCAAAACATAATGGTACCAAGTTCATTTAGTTCACAGTGGACCACGAGTCATTAACATAAGTTAAAATGTCTAGAGTATTCAAGCACATATATACAAGTGCTCCACCTAGAAACAGTACCAAAATATAAGGTCACATCATAAGTTTCTTCTATCAGCTACCACTAAACTCTTAAGTGGGTGATTAAAGCATTGCACCATTACCCTGATGAGTGTCAAATGATGTTGATGGAGGTGGCTAATGATATGAGATTAGAATTATATCCTTGACTTAATCGGGCAAGAAATTATCATGATGGATGAATACTTCTAATGCATGAATCATGCCTTGCACAGCAGATTATTTAACAGATAAGCATCAATTTCTTTTGCTAATCGATTCTTCTTTCTTTTTGTTCAACTTTTTGCTTGATGATTTTTGGTTCCATGTGAAGGTAAATCCGATAAATAATTACCTTGTTTCAAAAAAGAAACGTGGCCAAGCTATGTAATCAAAATCATCTCTAACATAATCAAGTTTGGTTAGCATAAATGGGTAACAGGTCTGTGTTCCGGTTGAGAGACCGAGAGCTAGTAGTCCCGAGTTTGAACTCAGAGTCGTTAATTTGGTAAGAGAAATATCATTTTTATTTTCTACTTCGACTTCGAATTAGTCAGGTGCTAATAAACTTGGATATCGAGGGCCAAAGCGAGTAAAAAAAAAATCACCTCTAGCATTCACGCCAAGTTTGAACGTGAGCCAAATTGTGGCAATGCAAGCATCTGGATCTTTTTTTGGTAACTAATCAATCCGAAGGAACAATCCATCTCTTTGTAGAATCTAATAAAGATCTTCATCTGGTTATGGTTGAAACATCTGTTAGCAAACAAGTACTTTGTTTTTTTTTTCTGAGAAATTGATCATTGGCATCTCACTTTAATTAACAAGCTACATCTACTAAACAAAACCAAGTATATTTTACTTCAGCATATAGCAATACATCATTCAAGTGAATTTCTGTATCTTGTACGAGGGTCTTCTTTTCCTCTTCTAATGAAGGGGGAATAGAAGAAGAGAGAAAGAGAACCCTTGTTGCCTTTATGACAGGTATATATATGTGATATGTCTACCTTAATAACACTACTTAGAAATCTTAGCTGATAGCAATATAATCACTATCTTCAGGGATGCTGTCCAAACTGTGTCTCCATTGGGTCCTAAGGTCTCTTCTTGGCTGTGCCTGTCTTCTTTGGAGAAGAGACACCATGTCACCAACAGAGACGCCTCCCTTCTCAATCATGCTCTTGAGTTCTTGCTTGCTTATGACCAATTTGATCCTAACAGCCCCATCTCCAGTAGTCTTATCTGATGATAAGGAGGTGGTTGTTGGTGTCTTCTTGGGCGGGAACAAGTAGTAGAGCTGCCCTTGTCTCAGCTCGGTCGCCGGATGGAGCTGCTGGACCAGCGGAAGTTCTTCGGAGACGGCATGAGCAGGGAATTCTGATAGAAGTTGCTGAACATTCATGGGGCATCTGTACCTGAGAATTCTTCCATCCATAGACATGATCTTGATCACCTTCTTATCCTGAAGAACCATGCAGTTCCCCATATATGCTAACATCATGATCTTGATCACCTTCTTATCCTGAAGAACCATGCAGTTCCCCATATATGCTAACAGTCTATTGCTTGTGTATTCTGTTGCTAGAATTTGATGAGCTCATGTACTGAAATGGTGGATGTGAAGAAGTTATGGTGGTTGTGCAAGAAGTGGGTTGAGGGAGGGAGGGCTAAGTATTTAAAAGGAGAGGGATATGGAGAATGACCCTGAACTCAGACAGATATTTCATGTATGCCATCCCAACTAGTAGTGTTCCAACCTCCAACTTGTCCCCCACAAATTCATGTTTTGTTTTATTTTCTCTTCTCATAGATACAAAAAGTTAGTGATGGAGTCATTGATCTACTTCTCCATATTTTATGTGCAAGATCTTAATTCACCCTTTTTCTGATTAATGAAGAATTCATCGCTTAAAAAGGAATATCATTTTCGGCCCCAATATATGAATCAAACATGTGATTTGTAAATTAGATTCTATCTCAGTTCAGACTGCCAAAAGAAATGTGGAGGTCAACTTCAAATCTTTTGCTTAAAACATATGTGCTCAATATGCTTAGAAAGAAAGCAAAGAAAGAAGGAAACAGTGTTCCTAATTCACCACTGAAGTGGAGAACCACAGCATGATATCATGCAGCTTTTGAAGCACATCAGTGCATGGCCTGAAACTTGTAGTGGGTTGACCAACAAGGTGCCCTTCAATTAGTTGACCAGCACTAGTGGCTGTCACTTGTAGTTGTACACCATCTCCTCTCCGTACCAATGACATAGGAACAATTAGCAGAAGACAGAGCAGAATCTTGCAGTTTCCTACTCTTGGACACTCGAGTTAGATGACATTGCAAGCTTAAAAGACCCAGCAACAACACAAAATTCCAAAAGTAGAAGAATACAAAAAAAATAGAGGACAAACAATCTCATTCTTGAGTTAAGACTATGTTCTATAAAAAAATTTCACTATTATTATTTTTGTAACACCCTCGATATTAATCAAGATATTATTCGCTTTGGGCCCATATGGTTCGCACAAATTTAAAACGTGTTTTGAATGATAAGAGAGAATGTTACGTATAAGTCAATGATCACCTCCGTGTTTTGTCCATGTGAGACTAACTTTCATTCTCATCATCATCTTGGGGCCTTACAATCTTCCCCCCTTTGAGGCTCAACGTCTTCGTTGAGTCGACCCACATGGTTCAAGTGAGCACGCGAGGTTGGCTCTGATACCTTATGTAACACCTTCGATATTATTCAAGATATTGTTCGCTTTGGACCCATATGGTCCGCACGAATTTAAAACGTGTCTTGAATGATAAGAGAGAATGCTACATATAAGCCCATGATCACCTCCGTGTTTTGTCCATGTGGGACTAACTTTCATTTTCATCATCATCTTGGGACCTTACAATTTTGGTTACAACATCCTCGTCATCACTGAAATATGAGGAATATTTATAGGTTTCAAAATAGGCTCAAAATATGAACAAATAGAGAATATCTTAATCTGCATCATACGGGTCAGAACCCTTGTCGGAAGGCGATGCCTCCGAACCTCTTTTTTCGTGTGTAAGGGTCAAATGTCGTTGGGTAATATTCTAATTCCTCTAAACTCACGTGAACGTATTCGGTGTGAGAAATAAGAGGTCCTAAAGTATTCGCCAACAGCAGTTCAATAAGAATATGAATGAGTCTCCAATATGAACCATCCAATTAACATCGAAGATATCTGAACCAGTTCAGTATGATCAGAGTACCTTCTCTCACCCTATCTCCAATTCTCTGCCGTCCAAATTGATTTGATTTTTTTTGTTTTCAACTTCATATTGTGAGGTTTCTTCCTTCTCACCCTACTGACTTTGGAAAGAGTTATATATACCTATCATCGGGAATGGTCCATGCATGCAGCCTTCAAGCCTCCGTCAGGCTGAAATGTCCAACTGCGTACTAAAATATTAATGGCTGATTCATGAAACGGCAGAACAAGGAGAAGAATTGTAGGAATATTATTGCGGATATGAGACGAGAAAGAGAGAAATTCAAATATAGAAGAAGACACAAAATTTATAAAATTTATTTTTAATTGAGCTACATCTCCAAACGACGATTAAGTAATTTTTTTAATAAAAAATAATAGATGATTATAAAATATAGAATAACTTAAAAGTTTATATAAAGATTCATAATATAAAATAGGAAACATAAATTATATAACTATCTAGAAAACAGAAATTCTTAACGTATAGGACGAGCGGCTTCGTCGCCCTAATTATTCGAATGGCTATATAAGATTGATCACTGAGTTAAGATTCAAGGTATTATCAATAAATACATATACCTCCAAGACACAATCGAATGGGAGGGGAAGTGAGCATGCATGAGATCATGAGCAGGTGGTCCAGACTGAGAGATTTAATTGAGCATGAATGATTCATACATCAACTTTGAGAAGAAGTGAGCCTTTGAGTGGATGGTAGAGATCATGCTGTCAAAAGGGACATGACACAAGCACGCATGCACGTATCCTTCAAGGAGCAGAAAGAACGATCTCTTCCTGGGAGATCTGCCGTCCGTTTATTGTGTTCATGTATCATGAGCATGCGCAGCAGCTTCCTGGACTTGGTCACTTTACTCGGTCAAAATAGAACGCAGATGATAATATAATGGCCCACGCAAATCTTTGTCGATTTCAAATTCGTAATCTCAAGCATTTGAGATATTTAATATCGTAATTCTTACATAGAATTAATTTAGTGTATAAATCGTAACTAAAGTTCAACAGTTGCATGCACTGAACAAAGATGCTACTTCAGTTCTGCTTAAGTGGGGGGATGAGATGATGAGCTTCATGACGTTAGTGAGACGTATTCAGTCCTCAACGTTCCTCATTCCAATACCGAAAATATTGTCTGAAAAAGCATCCTAACCTTTATTTTTCACTTTTTACCAATTTTTTTTTCCTAACATCACAAAAGAAAAGAAGTTCACGACTGTTGCAGTTTAATCCTTTAGAAAAAAAACAATGAGATAATAATTGCATGTTTAGAAATTGAAATCTAGCTTTCATGGATAAAACTCGAAGTCCTCATTCTTCCACCATCATTAGAAGTAAGAATATAAGGACAATCTCTCATACAAGAAAATCTGAGTTATCCTAACAAAGTATTTCTCAACAACTTTTTCTTATATAAATCATTGGCAAATGCTTTTGGAAGTGGGGCGGCACCGCCAGGGAAGAGAAGTGAGTACATCTTGTAATTTTCCTTTAGGAAATATTTGGTTTAGTCAGTTGTAAGTCTTTGCAGTTTAAGCTTTCAAATGACTTGGTTAGTGAGCTCATCTACTCACTAAACTCATGAGTATAAAGTTGCACTCTTTCGATATAACAATCATGAGGTCGGGGATTCATTTGTGAATCTAATACAACTTAGTAACAAAAAGAGAGATAAAACATCATGCCACTTAGTAACTCTCATGCATTTAGAACTTTGTAGCAACAAATTCTGATTCCACCTGCTGTGTAAAGAAATATTTTAACAAGTTGGAAAGAATGAACTCATCAAGCAAATGTTTTCGAGTTTAACAAGAAGCAAAACCATGATAATGTCTGATCTCAGCACAACCAGGGCCAACATAAATGACGTGGGCAAAAATCTTAAGCACCCACCAACCTTGATGAGCGAACATTCATGGTCTCTGTCGGAGAGAAGGATGAAAAATTAGATCAAATCCAATGATAAAATTTCAATACCATCACAAAGTTGAACACGCTTAGATAATGACATCTCCAATGCAATCATTCTCGTATAGTGAATCAACAACTGAACAATTAGGATCCAGATTCCACATATAATCAAATGAAAGATATTCACTTTCAGAAAAGCAAGAAAACAATAAAAATGTAAATGCACTTTGGGAAGGTTTCCACAGACGTGCAACAGATTCAATAACAGCCTACCAAAATTGTTTGTTCGTCACATTATTTGGCAACTTACACGAGGTTTGATTATACCAGCACAAACTCGTTGTGTCTACAAGTCGAGAAGAAGCCTTCTTGGATCTTCGACCACATCTTTAATACGCCTCAGAAAGAAAACAGCTTCTCTCCCATCAATCAATCTGTGGTCGTAAGTCAGGGCGATATACATCATTGGCCTTGCCACAATGCTTCCATCAACCACCATCGGACGGGAGACTATAGAGTGCATGCCCAATATGGCAGACTGCAAAAAGCAAGAATAGGCATGAACTTGGGGACAGAAATGTTATAAAGGTGACAAAACTATTTAAAAAGGATTTAGGTTCGGTTACTTGTGGAGGGTTAATGATGGGCGTGCTCAGTAGGCTTCCATAGACCCCACCATTTGAAATCGTGAATGTACCTCCAGCCATCTCATCAATTGATATGGTCCCGTTGTTTGCCTTCTTAGCAAGGTTGTTAATCTCCTTTTCAATCTCAGCAAAGTTCATCCTATCAGCATTTCGGATAACTGGAACCACAAGGCCCTGAGAAGATTATGAAATTAATGAAAACTAGCAGTCCAGCACATTAATCTTGATGGGAGATATTTGGATGAAAAAAGGTGTGAATAGTGGACCAAAAGCTTTAGGTAACGACCACACATGAAAGTGAAACAATTAAGATAAGAAACTACTGTACAAAGAAGCTTTCAACAAATGGACAAGATGTAGTCATACCTTAGGAGTTCCAACGGCTATGCTGATGTCAACATAGTCCCTATATATAATATCATCACCATCAATGACTGCATTGATGATTGGCTGGTTTTGAAGTCCAGAAACAGCAGCCTAGCAATACAAAGAGTTTAATAAGAATAGGCATACCAACAATTGTACTTAATATCTTAAAAAAAAGTACCTACTTAATGCTTATAGCATAAATTACCTTAACAAACCCTGACATCAGACCCATTTTTACACCATGTTTTTCCACAAATGCATCTTTATAATCAGAACGGAGTTTCATCAAATTTGTCCTATAATGTACAATTGACAATGATAATAAACCATGATATACTCTCCATCATAAAACAGAAGATAAATGGATTCGTTATAGCACATTAGAGGAATGACACTGAACAACAACTGGTAGAATGGGACAGAAATACCTACATGTCAACTTCATTAAATGTAGTTAGCAATGCAAATGTATTCTGAGAGTCTTTCAAACGTGTAGCAACCCGCTTTCTTAATCTTGGCATGGGAACCTAAAGTCATAATGGTCACAAGAAAGACCGTCACCTTTGAATGACAAAAAGATATTTCTGGAAGTCCACCAGATTTTATGCAAATATGTATAACAAATATAAGACTTACTCTTCTTTCCCTTTCCTTGGGAGGAAGCTGAGGCTCTGAAGGCGAGGTTTTCGGTGGTGGAGCAGATGCTGTTTTCGGCTTCTCCCTGATAGGAGTTTCAACTTTTGACACATGTTTGTCTACCTTCTCCTGTGCAGGGGGAGTTGCTGGAGTGTCTTTGCTTATTTTCTCTTCTGATGGTGCAACATGTGTATCAGGTGCTGCAGACTTGGAGATAATAGCAACTTTTGTTCCTGGAGTCACTGTATCACCTTCATTGGCAATAAACTAAAAATGCAGTGCACAAACATCAGGCTTCTAAAATCGTGAGATAAAAAAATTAAAAGGAAAAAAAAACACTCAAAAGGAAAAGTTACATCATGAAATAACAGATATAAAAGAAGAAAATATCATTATAAGTAACAAAATAGTGCTCTCTAACCTTTTGGATAACACCAGCCTCAGGACTAGCAACATCTATGGTCACCTGTACCATGATAAAGTGGATGAAATTGATAAGAGTTCCATCCAAATTAAGTTCTAATCTAAGTGAGATTTTGGATGAAGGTTTATAGAAGTGAAAGAATACCTTATCTGTCTCGACTTGTGCAATCGGTTCATCAATTTCAACCCTATCCCCAGGTTCTGTTCCACATGAACAAATAAAAGGAATTAGCACATTTCCATGATAAGAGATGCACAAGCATGACCTATACAAAAGTTCATGTTTTCTCCCTTCAATTAAAGTAGATAAGCTTCCAAAAGAAAATACAAATTTGTGATCAGAACCATCAAATTTACTGTGAATTCTTTATAAACAATTGAATAATTAATATCGATAGGTAAAAGCAATGTTGTCAAAATCGAGCGTTAAGACGTAAAAGCGTACGATTTTACGAGTTGACAGAAGGTTTTCGTGCTCGATACCATGTTGGATCGTTTTTGGCCAGCACGCGGTAGAATCGCGTGCTGGCCTGTAAGAACGGTGGCGGTGGAGACGCACGTCTCCACCGTACTAATTTTTTTTACCTGGATTTGTATTTATGTCTCGACAAGCCCTAATCTCATCTCCTTTTTTGCTTCAATGCATGCCTCTGCCCTGCCCTAATGTCCTGTCGCCACCGCTGTTGCCTTGATCTGCGACCGCCGCTGCCCTGACCTGTTGCCAACGGCGCTGCCCTGACCTGCTGCTGCTGCCGCCGCCCTCGCCTTGATCTGCTGCTGCCGCCGCCGCCCTCGCCCTGATCTGCTGTTTCCACCGCCGCTGCCTTGACCTGCTGCTGCCGCCACCGCCACTGATCTGCTTCCGCTGCGCTGACCTGCTTCCCCACTGCCGCCCTGCTCTGGCTGGTCTTCTAACAGGTTTTTTTTCTTGCTCACTCTCTCTCGTGCTTTCTTGCTCACGATCAAGGTCTCTCTCTAGCAAACTGGGTCTCTCTCCATCTCGCTCTCTCTTTCGTTGTTTGTTTGCGCCTCCCTGCTCACGAGTAGGAAGCCCTAACCCTCTTCGTGACTAGGGTAGCAGCAGCCACTTATCAGATTTTTCTCTTTGTGGTGGTGCATTTTTTTAAACTTTTTTAGGCTGTAAACTAAAGTTTTATTTTGCTCCTGTTCTTAATGTTTCACTATTATTAATGTCTTTTTTTCAAAAACTGCAATTGTTATTCTTTATTATTAATAATTTATTATTATTATTTTGGTTGTTCTTAATATTTGTTTACATTTTAGTTGAAGAAATCGGAATGTTATATTTTTCCATTCAATTTAATATTTAAATATATGGTAGGATCGGCGTGTACACGATTTCGTGTTTTTCTTACCCTTCCGTGTCGAGTCCGTTTTACGTGTTTGACAACATTGGGTAAAAGATCTAATTCTAAAAATACCTGTTTATAGATTCGGCCATGCATTTATCTAAAAGCATATATATAGGAAGACAAACACACAAGAGGAGGAAGTGGAAAGAATTGCATACTTTTTAAGAAGGTTGCTAAAGTTCCATCTGTTATAGATTCACCCATGTACGGAACAACAGCATCAACTAGGTCACCTGCACCCAGGTGAAAGAAAAAAGATGTATTCACTTTCAAACAAGATAATTGAATAATTATCATGATGTGTAAGCAAAAAATTTGAGACTTTGGAACTACCATGTTAAATTAATTACCATTCTCAGAAGCAAAAAACCTGCTCCATATTTGATAAGGAGAGGTCCTCGGGAGCAAATCCATAGTTTCCCTGATGTATCAAATAAAATTATGGAAAACTACCATAAAAATAAGTTTTAAAAGTCATCTCTAACAAAGAAACTTTTTTGAAGAAGATCTAACAAAGAAACTAACTAATTTGAGATGACAGACAACCCATTGAATAGTTTAAAAATTATAATAATTATACAAGAGACATAACAGGTTCCAGTTGACTAACCTTGTAGGCCTTGAGCTGACTGGGACACCTGAAAGTTAATTACTGATGTCAGATCCTCATGTTCTAGTGATATTACAAGGTAAACTACTGGCGTAGTCAAGATTACCTGGAAACATATGATGGCTATAGTGGCGTACATGCCTACAACTTCTTAACAGAATCAATGACTGCAAGAATATGATGATGAAAATCAGTATGAATTTTCCTTTCAGAATTAGTAACAGATTAATTAATGGCAGTGGAGGGGAAATACTAGATAGAATTACAAAAGGAACCACTATTGACTGAAAGTTACCATTTGTTATTACTCATATTCTAACATCTATCATAGACCATTTGCAATGTAACACATATAGAAAAGGTAGCAGTGCTCATCAATTTGTACCACGATAAACTTTTTTCAAATATCAATTCTTCTGAATGGTTTTTTTACATATAGAAGCATGAAAGATATGCTTATTTTACAACTTCTAAAAAAATAAAACTTTTACTTTTAAATCTGCAAACTTATCATGAGAAAAATCATGGAAAAGTTCATGATAGAATTCATTCACATGCAAAGATCCATGAAACATTATCTGCATCCTGAAGACTGAAAATTTTAGGAATAAAGTTAGCTCTTTCAAACAGTTGGAGTTTTTTTATGTCTGAAATCAGTTCAACGTTGCATGAAGTTGGATCAAACTAATTAAAAATGAATGTCATTGCATCTTAATACAAAGTCATGGTTCGTGGTCAATTAATGAATTGACTGAAGTCACTGAATCCAGTGAAATGTTACCATGGATTATTAAGGGATCTTTTTTATTTAAAATTTCACAGCTTATGGTGACAAGATGTTTTGGTTCCCTGAAAACAGCTTTTCGGATAACTTGGCACAGTAGAACAGATTAAATATAATAGTGAAGACAGAGCAGGAACATGTTGCAATCTTTGTGCTGTATGTGAGGATATAGTTAAACACATACATCTGAGTTTAAACACCTAGACAAACCCAAAAAGATAGCTACTGCAACGCAAGATCCCAATCGCATGCACATTCCAGATTTAGGCCTCCCATTCGCAATGAGGGTAGTAACATTTCTTAATGTGTACAGATTTTTATCAAGAAAGTTGGAATTTTTGACGGATGTGATCTTCAGATGATTCTACTGAGTGGTTTGCGTTTAAGGATTTATCAAAATTCCAACAAGCAAAGTTTAAGCCCCATTTCCTTCTCCGCCTCTGAGGAACACGAGATAACTACAGTCCAACGCATTATTCTGCATCTGCAACACTACAAAATTTATTCATAAGAGAAAGAAAACTCGAATCAAATTTCTTGCTCTCCAGTTGAATCCAGATCCGCGTTCTTCGCGTTTAATCCCCTTTGCCCGACATGCAAAGGGACTGAATCGCATAAAAGATTGACAAAACAATTGAAGAGAACAGAACACAAAAAATGACCGAGTTGCACAAAAAAATCAGCTCCAAACTCGAAGATTTCACAGCCGGATGAAAACAGGAAGCATTATTCAGCTTTGGAGCCGATTGTGATGCAAATGAGAAGAGTAAAAAGAGGAGAAGAGAAGGATGAAGAGACTACCGCAGCAGGACGGCGCAGAAGGCGAGAGACGCGTGACGCCATCGCCGACCGATCGGAGGAAGAAGGAACAAGTCCCTCGATCGATCAAAGAGAGAGGAAGAAGAAGAAGAAGAGCGGCGCTTCCGAAAAGGTGGCTCTTTTATTCTGCTCTGCGGAGGTTTCGTCTCGCTGCTTCTTTTCTTGCCTTCGTTTTTTTTTACTCTCTTTTCCTATTTGTTTATTTTCCTTCCTATTTACCAAATCCCACTATTTGACCACGTGTTAGGAGATGTTTTTTCCTGTTATTATTTCTAATTATTTTTAAAACGATCAGTATGGACAGAATGCTTTGCATATATGTCGAACATTTTCTAATCTTTTTAATTTAAATTATTATTATATTATAAAAGAAAAAGAAGTGCATCGCATGCAATCAAAAAAAAATCCACTGGATTCACAATTTAGTAATATCTCAAAATAAATGTATTCAAAGTTTGATATCATGTCTTAGATAAATAATCATTGATATCATAATTGTTCTCTAAAATTTATCTATAATAATGTCCTCAGTAACTACAAAGAATGCCAAAATATAGTTTAGTATTAAAATAATATATACTTGACTTAAATTGATTGAATAATTAAAAACATAGAAAGTCACCAAAAATTGTGAAAAAGAATACTAAAATGGGAACAAAATATTATGTTAAATACTTATATATATATATATATATATATATATATGTGTGTGTTTTAAGTAAGTTAATGTCCAGCAATTATAATACTATCATATCATAAATAATTGGTAACAGAATAATTAGACAAAGAAAAATTGTGAAGGAGAAAAAAATTAATCTTATTATATAATCTTGAGATTAGGAAAAACTCGAATTAATATGTTAATTAAGGCGTGCATGCCAAGCATATCGATTTTACATATTTATTAAACTCATTTATTTATCTAGTCACTCTAAATTTGATGATACAGATTTAACATGAATATATATACATATATATATATATATATATATATATATATATGAAATTAATGTACTTTAATCTAATTATGAAAATCACCAAAAATTCTCTCTACAGATTTTTTACTTTTCGTTGATGCATGATGCATCTCATCAATTTTTATTTTAGTTTCATTAATTATATTACATTATGTACTCTTATATAATTAACCATAGAAGTGTTTATCAGTTGGGATCGACTCGATTATGAATTTTAATTTTCAAATTCAATCAATTCGACCTAATTCAATGATCCAAAAATTTATATATTTTTTATTAATTATAAAGTAATTTTAATTTAAATAAAAAATATTATTTTATAATTAAAATATATTAAAAATCATACATTATATCCTTGAGAAGTATTACAAATATTTGAAAAAAATATATTCTTTTGTTTTTCAAATATAATTATTATTATTAAATATTATAAGAAATAATTAAAAAAATAAAAAAAAATTAATTGAATAATTTAATGATTTCGATCCAACTCGGTTCAATAAAAATCAGGTTGGATCATATTCGATGACTAATATGTCATCAAATTGATTTAACTCAACCCGATCAAAATTAATCGAATTGGATTGTGAGATCGAATCGATTTGAACTTGACCCGTGAATACTATTAATTAAAAGAATATGGCAAAGCGTGGGTGCGGAGGATCCTAACTAGTTTTGAACAATATAGAATAAATATATAACTAAAAGTTCATTGATTCAACTTGGTTTTGACTAATTGATCATTGGACGAATTTTGAAATGACAGTATCATAACATCAAATTCCACGTCTAAATGTACATGTGTTAACTGTTAACCATAGGCTGATAGTTGGATATTAGTTTTTACATTGATAAATAATGTAAAATGTTATCACTTGAATATTTTTTGTTACTTGTATATGAAATGAATCAGATGAGCCATTTTTTCAAGAGCCATTTTAATAAATTAGAATGCGACTTCACATTCTAGTTAATGCTGAATGGGTGTGTCTCGGCACTCAGCAGTCACTCAGAGCTCATTCCCAAGACCTGAACTCAAGAGTATTCTTTTATTTATTTTCTTTTAAATTATATTTTTCTGTTGACGCAGATGGATTGAATTTATTATGTGGAACTTCCTGCCAGATCATACATAAGACTTTTGGATAATGAATTAATTAAGCTTATATATCTGGGATGGACAAGTGTATCAGACTTCAAAAAATTAACACAAAAAAGATGACTTCAAAGAAACTTCACAACTAGAGCACGCTAATTAATCTTCTCTTCTCGCTTCGAAATAGCAAAGTTCTAGTGATCTGAGAAGGAACTATGACTATTGTTGTGGTGCATTGCTAAACTCAAAATTAAAAAAATAAGAGAAAAAAAGGAAATTTATGGTGATAGCGGAGAGTTAGGATTTTATGATGTACTTTCTTCTTTTGACATAGTGAAAATTTTTTGATGTCAGTCTCATTTGTTCGTGAATATTTCTTTGTTCGCACGCTAATTAATCTTCCTGCCAGATCATACATAAGACTTTTGGATAATGAATTAATTAAGCTTATATATCTGGGATGGACAAGTGTATCAGACTTCAAAAAATTAACACAAAAAAGATGACTTCAAAGAAACTTCACAACTAGAGCACGCTAATTAATCTTCTCTTCTCGCTTCGAAATAGCAAAGTTCTAGTGATCTGAGAAGGAACTATGACTATTGTTGTGGTGCATTGCTAAACTCAAAATTAAAAAAATAAGAGAAAAAAAGGAAATTTATGGTGATAGCGGAGAGTTAGGATTTTATGATGTACTTTCTTCTTTTGACATAGTGAAAATTTTTTGATGTCAGTCTCATTTGTTCGTGAATATTTCTTTGTTCG
>LTAE01007398.1:1387-22886 GCA_001647135.1 Pontederia paniculata
CTCAGCAAGTATACTGGTCGCACAAGTAATAAAGAGATGAGTAGAGTGTCGAACCCACGAGGATTGATGAATTTTAGATTATGAAATTTTATCTTGAAATCCGAATTAAGATTTGCAGTGAATTAGGAAAGAGATAAGATAAGATAGAAAATAAGAAGAAAAGATAAAAGATAAGATATAAAATAAAAGATAAAAAGATAAAAAAAATTAGTTTGTTAGGATTAAAATTCTGTTTCACCAATATTATCTTTTAGATTTATTTAATTAATGTGTTTGAATATTAGATGGTGGAAGAATTCATTTATAATTATAAGACTCCGGAAACGGATGACTTAATTATCTTAATCTTAAATTAAATCAGGAGTACGTGAAAACGTTAAACCTAAATCAATTTAAATTAAAATGCACTAAAATCTAATCCTAAATTGCTAGGCCTCTCTCGAGTGAATAGCAACCCACAACTTATGAATTATGGAAACAGATAGACATAAATCTTTGCATCCAAGAATCCAAACACTTGAAAACGGCCGAAAGGAGATACACCAGGAAAACGGCCCGCATCGCGTCCGAAACGGACCGCGTCTGGGCAGATGAAAACACGACTCAGAGAGAAAACAGTGATGGAGTTGAAAACGATAACGAAGAGGTGAAAACGGTCCATGTTAGACGAACACGGCCCATTTTTCCTCGCCGAAAAACGTAAGTCGTAGAAATCTGAGAAAAAATTGAGAAAAAAATAATTAAGAGTAATTACTAACAATATCTTTCGATTAAAGTTAATAAAATACTCAATTAAACTTGAAAAGTATCAAATCACAAACTAAATAAGGTTTAACAAAAATTTTTCCTAACAAAGATGATTCTAAGACTTGAAATAAGATTAGAAAAACAAACAAATCTGCAGAATCCTATTGCTTTCGAGATCTTCAATCCCGCTACAAGACTTCTCCTCCAAAGATGGCTTCTCAACTCTTTAGAAATATGAGGAGTCTTTGATTCTATTCTGTCTTTTGACAAATATGTGATGTCAGAGATAAGAGATTATAATTTTCTTTAGTTTGATGTATGGAGGCCTATTTATAGGTGAAATTCGGAGGTGAGGTCTGACATCACACGGTTGGGAAGAGTTTGAATCGAATAAGAATTGATAATAGCCATCGGATCGGCGAACCGACATGTGCGGTGACAACACAGGCCGTTTTATCCCAACACAGCCCGTTTTGACAGGAATTTGAGTTTGAGTGCAATACGACTTTGAGCACGGTGGGTGCTGCTCTGCGATGATGACACGTGGTGCAATCTGGGACGTCGATGGTGTTTGTTTTGATTCAACACAACCTATTATGAAGCAACACAAGCCATTTTGGTTCGATGAAAAACGAGAGCTTTTTCTTCAATGTTGAACACGAGCCATTTTGATTGAACACAGGCCGTTTTGGCATGACCAAGTTGGGAGCTCCGAAAACACGAGTTGAACACGGTCCATTTTGAAGGAACACAAGCCGTTTTGGCTTGGTGGAAAACGTAAGTTGTATAGATGACTTGAACACGAGCCGTTTTGATTGAACACAACCCGTTTTGCTCCATTATTTCTGAGTCCACGTGACTAAATCTCCTTTTTGATAGATTTGGGATAAATTGATGTGATTTTCCTGAAAATTGACCATATATAGTACTTAGGTAGAATCTGACTCATGAATGAAATATCAACTCAAATAACAAAAATAATGCATTAATTAATGTAAAATACTAGAAAAATGATATAACATAGATGCATGTAATATGTACATTTTTGCATGCATCATGGCACGTCAAACTACATCGCTCAATAGGCTTGAACAATAGTTGGGAGCAGCAACTTCTGCTCCCTGGATTTGCAACAATAGGCTTGAACTACTTCTGCTTGTGTTGAACTATAAATTAGAGAGCGAGCATGCTTCAAAATTCACAACCTAGGAATTTTCATTTCTCAAGCACCTATAAGGTCAAACTTTGAAAATTAACTTGACTTTGAAAAAGGATAAAAACCTAGGCAACCTATTTACTTAAAAAAAACTTAGGAAACCTGTCCAAAGCTTAAAAGTTTTAAAATATGCCTTGATCTTAGATCTCGGAGTTCGACCTCTGTTCCGTGGATTTGCAAATGATCTAAAACATAAAATGAACCATATATTTGCAAAAGCAGGCCTTTGAACAAAAATTTCTACCCCATCTACATGTTTTATCTATTTGGGCTTGAAAGGTTGTGCCTACTATTCTTATCTCTACCCTGAGATACACGAGTATGTGATGAACTTCACACCCTGGGCACCCTACCAGAGTATCCTTGGAAGAAATATGTGGGGTAGTGTTATGGAGAACCCAGAACTTGATTACTATTCTGTCCACAACAAGAGTATTGGCGCACTTGCACCTCCAACATCCAAGATGAGTATTCCCGAAAGAAAAGCAAGGCCCGTGTTGAGTGGATCAAGTCACACCCTTTCAAGCCCAACTAGAGAAGCATATATAGGTCGAGCTAAAAAATCTGTAGCATGCAAGGAAAAGATGGGGTACAAAATAATTGAGGGAATTAAGCTTAATTTTCACACCTTTTTGATGCAAATTAGACATCTGGTTTTTGTAGAGGAAGGGATTTGGTCTGAGATACAGGCTGCAATCAGTAGTTGGATAGGTCGGGGTTTGCTTGTTTTCATGCCCTAACCCTGGGTTTCAGTGAATCCTGTTCAGAGTCTTAATCGACTAATAACATGTAAATGGTGCTTAAGGCTTGAAACAATTCTAGGTCTGAGTAAGTTGATGCATTGTTCATTTTGTAACATAATTCAATTCCAACTCTTTGATCTTAATTTTTCTAACTTATTTGCTTGAAGACAAGCAAGGGGTTCAAGTTTGGGGGATTTTGATGACAAAGAAATTTATAATTCAAAGACAAGTCCAAACTCCAAAAGTCAAGCCCAAAACCGCACTTTTTGAAAATATTATTTGCTCGTTTTCTATTAATTTCTATATTTCAATAATCCAACACCTTAATGGTCAAATTTTGATATTGTGGCTTGATTTGAGAGAAATCATGGTCATCTTTCCTATTTTGTGCAGTTAGGATCTGGAAAGATCAACAAGCCCGAATATTTTGGACGATTTTGCGGAGCACAACCAAGATCTTACTTGCCATAACAGCCTAGGCCGAGAGTTTAGGAGACAATTTCGGAAGTTCGCTGCTAGCCTAAAGCACAATCTGGGGCGCAAGACTAGAAGCTATTAAAAAGGACATGGATGCCGACTCCAAAAGGGAAAGGCTGGAAGACATATTTCTCTTTTGTGTTTAATTTCATTTTTGAGTGAAGAAACAATGTTGGTTATCTTTTACTTTGAACTTTTTTTTGCCAACCTGAAGATCTCCCGCTAAGGATCTATCGCTAGAATCCTTGGGCAACTTATGTTTTTAATCAAATCCACTCTACTTTTTGGTTTTCATGTTAATCGCCAACTTGATCTCACATCTTAATTTGAGAATGATGTTTTCCTGTGATTTTTTATTTCATACTATCTCGTTTGATTTCTCCCAATCACAACATTGCTCGTGACGGTTGCTATAGTGTTTTCGCATTCAAACAGTGAGTCAAGAGGCTAGTGATGAACTATGGGAGAATTTTAGTCCGGGCTTGCCTTCTGGATAGATGTCAGCCGAGAGACAACCTCTTCATATGAAGCCTTACCTGGAGCGAATGACAACAAGGCTTTGGAGATTTATGATCTTGACCCTGAGAGGGGCTTGAACATTGACTTGGGAGGAATTGATCTTTAAAAAAGGATCTCACGCATACGCCATGAGAGTGGGGGCTTGACGATTCAATATCCACCATGAGAGTGAGGTTACTTCAATTAAGGGAGTACTCCATATCGACTCCTTAGATCCCCCAGAGAAAGAGGCTGGCGCGAGCCGAGAGGCTATGCCCCCTCCGAAACTTGGGTGTCAAAATTTGAATATATTATGAGGGATCAAGATGGGTAGCTATCCACTTCGAAAGGAGTCGAGAGAACTTATGGCCAGATTGCGCTTGGTAAGCTCAGAGCTCTCACCACGAGAGTTGGAGGGTGAAGAGTACGATGATCACTACGAGAATGGGATCGTCTGGCCCACGGTAGCAAGGGTCTTGGCTGCTTTTCAAGCATTCATGTTAAAGAGCGGAGAGGTTAGATTCAGCGGTTACCGGAGGTTTCAGAGTTCCCTCATACTTAGATCTATATCTTTTAATTTTCGTATTTTCTCTTTTGAGTCTGAAAACTCATTTTACATTCAATTCATTACTCCTCACACCATTTGGATCGGGTTTGAATATCTGGTATCAAGCCCCAATCCGGGCCTGATTGAGGAAAAGTGGGGAGCAGAGGCTTGAAATAAATTTTCCCTATGGATCGATACCTTATGTACTTGATGATTGTCATATACTTATGGTAAGAGGAGTGTGCTAGGTTTTATAATTTTTAAGATTTCAAGTGAAGACGAATTTATTGAACTTGACCCTATTTTCATGCCTTATTTGTGTTTCAAGCCCAAGGTCATTTTCTACCTTAACGCACGCTTCGCATAGCCTCATTAGTCTTTTGCCCAGCTGCCAGGTGATATCTCTCTCCTCTCTCCTCTTTCTCTCCCCTTCTCTCTCTTCCCTCCTTGTTCTCATAGGAAATCCTTTTGTCTTCACGTTTGATAATAGTGCAAGAAGAGTTGGACAGAGATTGGCGCCGCATGGAGAAGAGAGAAGACAACACCTCATGAAGGTGGGAGGAGAGAGACGACATTGAATGAGACACGAATAGGAGATAATTTGCTCAGGGAAAGTATGTAACTAGGATCATAATTAAGATTCTCAGTATGAATTAGAAGGATGATTAGTAAAGGCTTGCCTTTAGAATTATTTTCCCTCTCTTTAGTTTCTTGATGTTTATCTCTCAGGATTTTTGGTATGGGGAGTATATTTTATTGTAATCACGATCGAACTAAGTGACGCGAGTTGTGTTCCGATGATGCGGACTGTGTTGACAACGGACACGAGCTTTGTTCCTGGCGACGCAAGCTGTGTTTACAATGGACGCGGGCTGTGTTCCGATGACACAGGTTGTGTTGATGATTGACGATGGCTGTTTTCTGTCGATGCAGGCTATGTTGACGCTGATGCTATGTGTTGACTCTGATGCTTGTTTTGTTGACTTTGACGCGGGATGTTTCCCATCGATGCAGGTTGTGTTGACAACATTGCGGGCTATGTTGACTCCAACACGGGTGTGTTGACACCGATAAGGGTTGTATTGACCCTGATGCAGACTATGTTTACGTGATGCGAGTTGTGTTGTCCTCGACGCAGGTCATTTTCTCTCACCTCTCTAGTTTGATTTACACCCTGTGTTTATATGACCTCTATTGACTGATTGAAAATGTAATGATGAACGATGTAGGTCTAGGTGTCCTTAATAAAAACCTAGCCTAACTAACAATAGGATTTATAAGCTGTAATTATTGTGATTGAATTTATGTATGAAGAGGAGGACTCCCATGTGAATTGAGGGATTTATCCGTATTGTTATTATTAATTGAATTGAATTCCTTCGGGGACTATCGTATTGTTATGGAGATCGACTTGGGTCAAAAAGAGATCTCATGGCCTAACTAATCATATTGGCACCAGGGATAATATGAATCTTCAATACATTGATAAGGCTCACATCTATTGTTAATTATTATTTCATCTAAGGCAAGATAAATAGAGAAAAACTAAATTGATTCAAAGTTTAACGATGACTTGAATATAATGGAAGGAAAGATATTTACATTATCAGTGAAGATGCAATTGATATTCTTGCCATAGATGTATATTGAAAGTTAATGTTAAAGGCCAGAGGTAATGAATTGTCCTATTGTTCCTTATTAAATTGTTAATTGCAAAGTTATGTTCTTTTATATATTGAGGATTTTAATTATGATCTTTACATATGGAGTGTCACAACTCACGGGTTCTCCCCTCCGAATTTAGTTATGTAGGAAATCCAAATGCCTAATAGATGTTGATGGTGATGATGATGATGCTAATAGACTTGTTGGAACATGGAATATGATCCTTGTTGTCTTATTAGTCATATGATCGAAACAGTTCAACTCTGAGTCATTAGTATTTTATTTTGATTTAGTCTTTGATTTTGGTTTTGCTATTAGAATTGATGTAATTGATTATTAGTCTTCATATTGGAAAAAAAATAGTTTAAATTATTGATTTTAAATGATGTGGGCCAACTTGTTGGTCAAAGTCAAGTGGTAAGCTCGTAGCGTCCCCTTGGTCACATTTTGCCAGGTGGTGAGGTGTGAGTTTGGGGAAATTATAGTTAGGTATCAGAGCCTAATGAGGGGCACTGCTTAGTTGTCCCTAGATAGATAGAGGTCCATGTGCAAGCATCATGAGCCATCATCATGCAATCAGGTATTAGGTAAGTTATAATATAGTCACCGTTTCTAATTGAAAGTTATGTAATTGTAGATGCCTCCGCGACGTTCTGCTGTTAGGCAAGAAAATCCCCCTCCCAAACACTCAACATCAAACCATATTGAGGATATTGCTATACCATCACCCGAGGACCGGAATGAATTCCTAAATAGTCTGATGATGCAAGCTCAGAGAGAACATAACTGAGAAAAATCAAGGGTTACAATTAAGAGATTCCTTAAGCAACAGTCCCCTGAGTTCCATAGGACCAAAGACTTTGGAAAGGCCAAAAAGTGGATTGAGAAGATGGAATAAGTTTTCGAATAGATGTTGTTTCATGGGGAGCGAAAGGTGACCTTCATCATAAATTGTCTCGTGGACGATGCTAAGGACTGGTGAAAGGCCACCAAGAGTACGAAGTTTGTGACACAAGATAGTGTCTCATGGAAGGACTTCAAGGAAACTTTTGATCCGTGCTACCTACCCCAATATCAAAAGGACCAGATGTAGAAGGAGTTTCTACAACTCAATCAAGAGGGTAGGACATTGGAACAGTATCTGGTTAAATTCTTGAGGCTTGAGAAGTACTGCACCCTTGACAAAAATGAAAAATCTAGGACCAAGCTATTTTTTATTGGATTGTATCATGAGTGGAAAATGCAAGACCTTACAAGAAGCTTCAGAACTCGCATCAGATTGGAATGGGAACATGAGGAATCGATGAAGACCTAAAAGGAGAAGGCTCTACTTCGCCAACCAACTTGGGATAGAGCTAGAGTATATGATAGGAGGCAAGATAGTGCGCCTGATTGGATGGAGCACCGTTGGGATGTTCGCCCAAGTTATGAACCACATAACACCCAACCCCGAGACAACAAGATGCTAGCCCATGCCCACACTGCCAGAGGTTCCATAATGGAGACTGTCTATGCAAGACTGGTGCTTGTCTTAACTGTGGAAAGCATGGTCATTTCATGAAGGACTGCCCATAACAGAAATGGGATAGGGATGCATGAGGGCCGGGTGGCCAGCCGAGATTTGTGCAAAGCCGAGTATACAAAGTGATGGCTGGACTTGAATCAGAACCCAAGACAAATATTTATGACTCTCTAGTTATGACCACCGAACCTTATTTATTCCATGTTATAGTTAATTAATAACATTATTCCTAAGGAGGTTATTCCCGAATGACAATTAGAATAAATTGATGGATGTTAGTGCTAAATTCGAGGACAAATCTAGTTTTAAGGAGGTTATGATGTAACGCCCCACCAACACGGGTCGTGTCCTATGTGGACACATGCCATGTTGGCAAAACGGATTGTGTTCACCTAGGACACGGGCCATGTTGCACTGACGTAGCAAAGTCCTATCAAAGTGAAATTATGGTTAATCATGTTTAAAATTTCCTAAACCCTAATATGCCTCTATATAAACCCATAGGATGAAATTAATTTCCCCAAACCTCATTAGTCTTTTGCCCAGCCATCGGGTGACATCTCTCTCCTCTCTCCTGGTTCTCTCCCCTTCTCTTTTTCTCTCGCTCTCATAGGGAATCCTTTTGTCTTCACGTTTGAGAATAGTGCCATAATTGTTGGACAAAGATTGATGCCACGTGGAGGAGAGAGAAGACAACACCTCACAAAGGCGAGAGGAGAGAGACAATGTTGAACAAGACATGAATAGGATATAATTTGCTGAGGGAAAGGTATATAATTAGGATCACAATTAAGATTCTCATTGTGCATTAGAATTATTTTTCCTCTCTTCGGATTCTTGATGTTTTACTCTCAAAATTTTTGGTACAGGGTTGTATATTTTATTGTAATCACGATCGAACCAACGGACGCAGGCTATGCTGACATAGATGCGGGCTGTGTTTCGATGACACGAGCTGTGTTGATGATCGACACAGGCTATTTTCTACCGACGTAGACTGGGTTGACATTGACACGGGCTGTGTTGACTCTGACGGGGACTATTTTTCGTCGACGCGGGCTCTGTTGACCCTGATACGGGCTGTGTTGACTCCGACATGGGCTGTGTTTACTTGACGCATGCTATGTCGTCCTTGACATGGGCCATTTTCTCTCACTTTCCTGATTTTATCTATACCTTGTTTTTATATGATTTAATTGTATTGATTGATTGAAAATGTAATGATGAATGATGTAGGTCTAGGCGTCCTTAACAAAAAACCTAGCCTAACTACTAATAGGATTTAAAAGCTGTAATGGTTGTGATTGAATTTATGTATAAAAAGGAGGTCCCTCAGTATTGTGATTGAGGGATTTATCCCTATTGTTATTGTTAATTGAATTCGGGGACTGTTGTATTGTTATGGAGATCTACTTGGGTCAGAAAGGGACCCCATGACAAATCTGAATCTTCAATACATTGATAAGACTCACATCGATTGTTAATGATTGTTTCATCTAAGGCAAGATAAATAGAGAAAAATAAATTGATTCAAAGTTTAATAATGGCTTGAATATATTGCAAGTAAAGATATGAGCATCACCGGGGAGGATGCAATTGATATTCTTGCCATCTACATATATGGATATTGAAAGGTAATGTTAAATGCCAGAGGTAATAAATTGTCCTATTGTTCCTTCTTAAATGGCTAATTGTCAAGTTATGTTCTTTTACATATTGAAGATTTTATTTATGATATTTACATACTGCGTGTCACAACTGACGGGTTCTCCTCTGTGAATTCAATTTTGCAGAAAATTCAAATGCCAATAGATGTTGATGGTGCTGATGATGATGTTGCTCGTCATAGTCTTGTTGGCACATGGAATAGGATGCTGGTTGAGTCTTATTAGTCGTATGATAGAGACAACTGAACTTTGAGTAATTAGTGTTTTATTTTAATTTAGTCTTTGATGTTAGTTTTTCTATTGATACTGATGTAATGGATTATTAGTCTTCACATCGATTTTTTTTAGTTTATATTGTTGATATTTAATGATGTGGGTCAACCTATTGGTCAAAGTCAAATCAACCGAAGTAAACCTGTAAGTCCCCGAGGTCATATTTTATTAGGTGGTGAGGTGTGATTTTGGAGGATTACACTTCCTCCATCATATCCCATGCCTGGGTATTGAGGCTGCTCTTGATCATGAAACTATAAGTCTCAATTTTTTATGTCCAAATGAAGGTCTCAATCTTAATGTGTCTCATGCCTAGCCTGCTTAAACCTTAAGCCTCCCGCACTCATGCCATAAAAGTCCTCAATAAGGGGAACCCACAAGATATATTAGAATAATTCAATTTTTCTCCTAAATCATGATCTTTTCTTAAAAATTATCTTCAGGTTTATTTGACACAATCTTGCACCTCTTGAAAGCAAAAGAGACACGCCCTCTCTTGACAGAACACTTCTACATACTCTTACATATTGAAAACTTGTCAACCTTCCCCAACTAATATTGGCTAACATTTCTTCTTGCAAAGAAAGCAATTTGGATGTTGCCATGTTGTGCCTCTTGCTCTATTCTTTCAACATGTTAATGTGCCTTTAGTTAAAGCTATTGTCAACAACCACAAGTCTTTTAGTGTCTTTGATCACCAATTGTTCGTCAAGCTACATTTCATTCTCATCACCAATCATGAATGGGTGTATCAAGACAATCTCACGACTGAAGCTCAAACTGATGAATCTCTACATTTTGACATCAATCACAATCGAGCTTGTTTCCTATACTATCACTGAGCTTTCTTTTTACCCTACACCTGCAAATTCTAGACCTACTTATCCTTGATTTGTCTCATCTCCAGAGTCAATTCCACCAGCTCCGGACCTACTGATTCACTATGGTTTGCCCAATATGCAAAAGTATAGGATAATAAGGGAATGATCACCACAAAGGATAATGGTTTCTATATTTTGGTTGATGAACTTTTTCGATGATGCCCTACACTTCATTAGTGGGAAATTTTCTTTTAAAGCCTCTCCATCTCAGCTCCAAGATTAATGTTTGTTTTATGTCATTTTCCTTCAGCCCTTTTTAGTGATATGGATGGGAGATTTTATAGAACTCTTATGCGTATGACTTGTTGCGAGTTGTTTTGTAATATCTTTCTTGAGCTACTTTTAGACCCTATTGATGACAATTGTCTAAAACCTTAGATCATGTAAATCTTAAACTGATCGACTTGTTATGGTAGTTGTTTTGATAACAATTGCTTTAAATGCTAACTTCTCTTGTGCAAGAAGGTATTTTGAATATGAAAATATCTTTGTAGGAGAATGATTGAAACCTTGTGCATTTTAAGAGAATGCACGAACTTATATTGTTGATGAATTATAATACATATTTATAGGATAATGCACAAAGTACAAAATATACATTTATGATTTAAAATTATTATTTCAAGGCAATGCAGGAACTCAATGGGAGTTTTATCCTTTAGAATCGTAGTTATATCCATTGAATGATGATGCATAAATTCAAGAGGAGTAAATGCTTGATATCATAAAAATAGGGGAGGCTATAGTTAGTAAAAAAAATATTTTGATGATACAAATATTTTTAATCTAAGGAATGTAGGGACTAGACGACACCAAAAGGAAGGGGGGGGGGGCTAAATCTAAGTAATTTTAATTAACAGAAGCAATCGCAAAATAATTTCAAGTAAAGTAGAATGCAAAGAGCAAAATAAACATAGCAAGTTTGTTGACGAGGTTCAGCCAAAACATTTGCCCTACGTCCTCCCTCCGGTCTTCTCGATCTCGAGACCTCCAGAGATCACTATTTTTTCTTCTTCAAGGGCGAAGGCTCCCTTACAGTGTTCTTATCCTTTCTTGCTTTCGAGGACAAGGAGAAAACCCTCTTACAACTTTCAGCTCAACACGTGAAACACTCAACCTTCTACTCTGAATTCTCACAAGAATGTTCTTAGAAGGAGGAACTAAGGCTTATCTCTTAAGCTCACAAGTTCTCACAAGATAAATGACCAAAGTTCTGTCCCAAGACTCTTGAGATACTGTTTTATAGCCTTACAAAGAATCTAATCACCCTATTTCAGGAAAACTAGCCATTAAGCAAAGTACAATACTTTTCACCTACTCCTCGGACGACCACTTCTTCTCGTCGGGCATCCACTGCTCTGGTGAATTCAACCATTAGTCTAACGGCAGGTTCTTCGGTCATCCACAGTTCACCTTTTGGCGTCCGAAGTCGTGGGCTTCAGCATTAGTTCATCAGCTCAGCTTCCACAGATCATCCTATCCTTCTTCGGGCGGCCTATATATTTTCTTCAAGTTGCTTCGGTCGCCCATTGCTGTCCCACTAAACACATCGGGCGACCTTGCTTCTCTCACGTCTTCGCTTCAAGCTGCTTTGGTCGTCCACTGATGTTTCACGAATCCATCGGATGACCTTTCTTGACTTGAACTCCTTTTCTTCAACCAGTCTTTGGTCGTCCACTGATTTCGCTCAGAGACTTCGGACGACCTTTGCTCGGCTCCTGCCTTCGACTGATATCTTCAAGTCCACTGCAGTCGCCCACTAACTTTAATCAGAACATATTGGGCGACCTATCTTTTCTTATGAACTGCTTTGGTCGTCCGCTGATTCTGCACTGAATACTTTGGGCAACCTTTCTTTTTCTTTTGAATTTCTTCGGTCGTCCACTGATTCCACACTGAATACTTTGGGCGACCTTTCTTCTTCCTTTTAATTTTTTCGGTCGTCCACTAATTCCGCACTAAAATTTTGGGCGACTTCTCTTCTTCCTTTGAATTTCTTTGGTCGTCCACTTATTCCACACTAAATACATTGGACGACCTTTCTTCTTCCTCTGAATTTCTTCATCTTTTCTCTGAATTACTTCGATCGCCCACTTATATCAGACTGATACATCAGGCGACCTTAGTTGACTCAACTTCTTTTTCGACAGTTTTCTTCAATCTTCTTAGGTCGCGCACTGACTTTACTCAAAACACTTTGGGCGACCTAACTTGCCTTCAATTCAAAACGCCTTTACTTCCTTTCTTCATAGGGCATCCGTCCACTTAACCCTGGAGCGCCCGAGTCTTCATCCGTTGAACTGTTGACCTCAAACCTTCGGTCGCCCACTGACTTCACACGTACACATCGGGCGACTTATCTTTATCATCGCAGGTCATTTAACAACTCATGTCCATCATTAGTCGTCCTATCTCTAGCTTCGGTCGAACTTTCTTCATTTAGCTTCAGAACTTCAGCTTTCGGCTCCTGCCTTCGGTCACCCTCTTCAAACACTTAAGACGACCTCTCTATACTTAGGATTTTTCTTCACTCTTCTATATATATAGGTTGATCGTTCCACAACCTTTGGACGGCCTACGACTGACAGAAGTAAAAACCTTCTCTCCTCCACACATCAAATCGAAAATTATTAATGTAACTAAGCTTTCTAATTAATTTGTGACCATCAGAATAATCTCGGAATCTTAGATTCAACAATCTCCCTCTTTTTGATGACTAGAGATTATTGAGGAGTGACTTAGGGTTAGTGTCAAATGATAATCCAAATATAATTCCATCTAACAAGGTTTACTCCTCCTAAATCATATATCTAACTTTTTAAGCATTTCTCCCCCTTGACACATGCATATTAATAATATACAAATTTAAGAACATTATACAATGAACTTAAAGTTGAGGTTTTGAAAGATTTACATGTTATCACTGAAAAGCATATTCCAAAATAGCTTTGCAAAACAAATTCATATTCAAAATCATGGCATTTCTGAGATAAATAAACATATCATACACCATTCATACAACAGGAACACTCAAGTTCAACATATTTAAGGCTTTAGAAGAAAATAAAATGAGAGGCACATATACACAAATTTTTTTCTATCATAAGGAGACATCTAGCTATTTCTTCTTGTCCTTATTCTTATTTCTTCTGCCAAAGCTTTTTCCATATTTCTTCAAAGAAGGAAGAACAATCGAAGATGTCTGCTCTACTATCTTATTTGCTACTCTTGTTATTAGACTATCGATATCAATATCATCTTCATCATCTTCTTCCCCTTGCACAACAACTGGTTGTTGTATCTTATCTCCCCTAAATGTGTCATTATTTCTTGAGCTTCTTCTTCTTCTTTGTCTTCTACTCTTTCTCCTCCTTGTTCTTCTTCTCTTTGCAGACAGACTTCACCTTCTTGGTGGACAACTCCTTGAACTTGGCCTTCAAATTTTTAGCCTTGGTCTACTTCTAGACCTTTTTCTCCTACTCCAGCAATGTCTTGGCCATCTCCATAATTCTTATTTGATTGGTCAACATCTTCTGCTGGATAGTTATTGCCATTTCCACTTTGGCACTCTTCTTGGCCTTGGACTTCTTCTTCTCCTCGATGGTCACTCTTCTGATCTCTTTCTCCCCTTTGTACTCATCATAAGGGTGAAAATGGGGTTGGAGTTACATCAGGATTATGACCTACCTCTCTCATGAAGTCTTCCATTTGGCACCAATGGTAGTCGAAGAAAGCACGATGGATACAAATATCAATACCTATGTTATCAACTCTATCTTGCCGCCCAGTGATATTCTTCAGCAAGTCAATAACTTGACTCATCTGACCAATTAGGGTATCCACTTTGCCACTAAGTGAATCCCATGCTTCTCGACTTGGGGGCCAGGTGGAAGAGGAGGAAGCAGCTGCATAAGTAGTGGTACGTCTCCTGGGTACTTTATCTGTAGGGGAGTTCCTAGTATCCTCAGTGTCCTGATTCTTAGCTCCAGCAGGTTGCTCATTGTCCTGGGAAGTCTCCTGGGTTAATCCTTTCCTTGTCAAGGTTGAGGAGGAGATTATATCCGCACAAGTGGAGTCAAAGACAATTTCCTAGTCAGGGAATAGAACGTTTCGAAAGGTATGACGAAGCATGAAGGTAATGAGGCTGCCAAAATAGAAACAAGCACACTTAGTCCACTTGGAATGAACCTTGTCCTTGGTTTTTATGATTTGGTAGATGAGAAGATTTCTGAGTGAGATACGAGGGACATCGGGATCAACAATATGAGCAAGAACAGCTAGGTCAAGTAGGTTTACCCCTGTATAATGGCCCGCCCTAGGAAGGATTACATGGGTGATGATATGGTGGATAGCTTTCATGTTTGGACTAAGGTGCTTGTGAAACGATCCTTGAATAAAAGTATTCTTTCCCTCCACTCATGGCTAGTGCAGCTTGATGTTGAGTGTAGGAGGTGTGAGGCCAGTGCATAGGTGTAAGGTTAATGTGAGGAGAACCAGGAGTATCAAGGATTTCATTTAGCTTGGAGTCAGTTATGGAAAATTGTCTATTATACACATAGGACTAGATTTCATGGTGGGTGGCATCATATGTTAAGTTGGCATAGAAGTGTTTTACAATATAAGGATAGACAGGCTCTTCAAGATGAAGAAATTTGAGCCAATCATGTTGCTCAAAAGTTTCTTTAAGGCCAATGGGTTGAAGACCTTCCCAATTAATGAAGTTTTGTGGCTTAATTGTTCTTTGATCATTATAGAGGAGTGGGCATTGGTTCATAACAACTTCACTAATGAACTTAGGATGATGGAAGGGGGGCTTCTTCATCTGGTGCTTGGGAGGTTTGTTGGACCTGAGAGGACTTTCCTATGTCTAGGAGTTGTTTTGGAGCTCGAGAAGAGGATTCTCCTTTATCTCTCTTCTTTGGAGGTGGTTGTTGATCTTCGGCTGATTGTCGGGCTTATGAAGAGGATTCTCCTCTTTCTTTCCTTTTGGGAGGTTTTTGTTTCTTGGTCATTTTCTTAACAAGGGACATTATGGAAGTAGATGAAGAGGAAGTTACTTAGACAAATCAACAAACACTTGGGTTGCATAGTGATAGGATCAAGGAGAACGATGAATCAGGAGTTCAAATTCAGAAGGGCTAGTATAAGAAGTACTTAGAATAATGATGAAAATAAAAAAGATTTGATGTTATGAAGATAGTTCACAATAACAACAAGATGTTGGTTTGGTTAGGACTTAGAAAGGAAAACCTAAAAATCTAAGTAAAAAATGTAGAGAGATGAGGTTTTAGGTTTAGCTAGTTGTTTGAATTTTTGTTCGAGAAGATCCTGATCCTTTCCACAACACGAATGATCAAAAGAGATTCGAAAGATGCTCGGATTCAAGAAATTTTTTTTCGAGTGGAAGAATGGAGGCCGCCCTTTGAGAATAATCCAAAGATAGAGATGGTTAAGGATGACCCACTATATATAGTGTTCGTGACATCGGTCGTCCGAAAGAAGTCATAGGTCGACTGAAGTAGCTGGGATTTTGTGTCACAGTGACATTGGTTGTGCGAATGACAATAGTCGGTGCCCTATGCTAGGACTAGATTTGAGCACATGGTTTAACTTCGATCGTCCAAAGTACAAACATTGGGCATCCAAACCTCGGAACACGTTTGTAGATTTCAAAAAGAGGTCGTCTAAAGCTCATAGAGTGGTCAACCAAACTTTGGATATTCCATATTAGTGTACAACCTATTTACATTGTCGTCCAAAAATTTGACAATGGGCGCCCGATGCTCGGGATCATTAGATATCAACAATATTTCGGACGCCCAAAATATATGGAGTTGACGTCCGAAACTTGTAGCCAAAACCTATACACAACGTATTTAAACTTTACTATTTACTGCCCGAGGTATTCTACAGTTCATCTTGGGTGTAGGAGAAGATAAAAAGAAATAATCATAAGATGAAATAGATGAACACCGTGTATGTGTTATGCAACACAATTAATTTACAACTCTGTTGATCAGTGACACTTGCATTGGCAAGCCACCAATAAGTTGTGTTGTCCATCAGGTTCCTAAGTCCAACATCCCAATTTCTCTCTTCAGCATGTTAAACCTATCTCCTCCCAACAGTTTTGTGATTATGTCAGCTAGTTGTCTCTCAGTTGGGACATGTTCTATAGAGATGGTTTTGTGAGATACATGTTCACTAATGAAATGATATCTCAAAGCAATGTGCTTAGTCCTGGAATGCTATACATGATTCTTTGTCATCTATTGCACTGGTATTGTCACACTTTAATGGCATAGTTCATATGTTCTGCCATAGTCTAGAAGTTATTATTTCATCCATAACAATTGTGAACAACAACTTCCAGCAGCTATATATTCAATTTCAGTTGTGGAAAGATCAATCAAATTTTGCTTCTTGCTAGCCCAAGATATTAATGAACATCACTGTCAAGTTTAATGAGAGTACTCATAGGAGTGAAACTGGGCTTGCAAAAATCCCTTCCAAATTTTTTAAGTAGCTACTTTGTATACTTTCCTTGGTTTAAGAAAATTCATCCTTAGATTGTTTTACTTGGAAACCAAGAAAGCAAGTCAGCTCTCCAACTAAGCTCATCTCAATTCTTTGTGCATGAGAGTCTCAAATTCTTTACACATTTGAGAGTTTGTGGATCCATAAATGATATCATCCACATATATGTGCACAACTAATATGCCTTTCCCAAAGTGTTTCAAGAATAGAGTTGTGTCTACTTGTCCTTTTGAGAAATCATTTTCAAGAAGAAAAGAACTCAACCAAGCTCTAGGAGCTTGTTTTAGCTCATATAGTGCCTTCGAGAGCTTAAACACATGATCCATGTATTTTGAGCTTTCAAAATCTGAAGGTTGCTCAACATATACTTCCACATTTATATACCCATTTAGAAAAACTGACTTGACATCCATTTGAAATAATTTACTAAGGAGTCGAGCAATAATTTGGTGAAGGTTTTAAAAGGTGTTCTATATATTGAGAGAATAGGAATATCTGGTTGGAGATGCTAAATGGGGTATTACAACCCATGATTGACATCTGGTTGGAGATGCTAAATGGAGCATTACATTGCAAGATTTTTTGTAATACATTTTCAGTCGTGGTACTCTCTCACAGGGCACTATCAAAAGTTTTCCACAAAAGGGAAAAAAACTCCTTTTGCTTATTTCAATAAAACGACTCATCAATGAAATATCTCATAAACATAAAACACAAATGATACATCTCTATCTCTCTAGTTAAAATTCTAAAACATAATAGAGATAAATCCATAGACTACACCCACTCTAGAAGAGAGGCAATTTTAAATTATGAAGGAAAACAGGGCCCTTAGTTCAATAAATGTCGAAGTTCATCTTTTTTTATAGCCTTCTTCCTTATTCTTGAAGGTACCCGATTCTCCATCCCAAAATTTCCCTTGACATTTGAGTTCAAGTCAGCTCCAATGGTTTATGTCATTGGTTGCTGCATTTATATCCATAGTTTGAGAAGGTTTGGTGATGCTAGAAAAAGAAATGTGTGATATATGTCTTGGGAGTTTCCTTATTTGTTTAGTTCATTGATGCATGTTGCTTCTCCCCTCAAAATTGCACCAATTTCTTAATACACATTGGTTCTAAATTTCCTATAATACTAATCCTCCTAAAATATTGACTAGGATGTGTAGGATCATCCACATATGTTTCTGTAAATTCTCCTGCTTTTATTTTGCTTCACAGTATCCAAGCTACTATCCCCGACTAATTTATGTCGCTCTGATTTGAACACCTAGTTATGGTAGGTGAGGTTCCTAATAATTTATTTTACATATAGAGGACTTAAACTCAAAACCTCCTTAAATGAGGAGCTCCTTACCACTCCATCCAACCCCTTCAACTAAGGGGTTTAAAATCTCGAGTTGATGGGTATAAGTTCCATACATGATATCTAACATTGGGTTGTGTGATTCTTATTTATAAAAAAGAGAAAAATGGACTTATTACCGGAACAACAATTCTAATTAGGTAAAATAACATATCCTACATAGAAAGCTATAAAATGTTTATTGGAAGGAAATCAACTAGAACACACTTGATGGGGGCAAGAATTATGAATTGATGAAGGTTGATAATATGAGTCAATGCATTTATTTTTTTTACTTTTTTGACAATCTATAATATGAATAGAGTGATTGTGGAAATTAAGATGAATTATGGGATTCTAGATATTATTGTATGATAGGAAAAATGTAATGCCTCAAAATCACACCTCGCCACCTGGCAAAATGCACTCTTAGGAATGCTAATGGGCTTACTTCAATGGACTTTACTTTGACCAATAGGTTGGCCCACATCATTTGAAAAACCAACAATTTAAACTAAAACATTCTTTTTCCATAAGAAAACTAAAAAATATGTTAAAATAGTTCCACTAAAAAATAACATCAAATATTAATAATCCAGAGTTTATTTTTCTCTATTTCATGGCTATTATAAACTCCACAAGGATCCTATTTCATATGCAAAGGATATCATCATGGGCACCACCATCGTCATCGCTATCAACACCTACTAAGCATTTGGATTGCCTGCATAACTGAATTCGTAGGGGAGAACCTGTGAATCGTGACACTCAATATGTAAAGATCATAAATAAGATGCTAAATATGTAAGAGAATAACATTTAACAATGTTGCAATTTAACTTATCTCAATTACCATTGGCCTTTAACATTATCTTTCAATATCAATGTCCATAGAAGGCAAGAATATTAATTTCATCCTCTCTGGTGATGCCCATATCTTTCCTTTTAATATATTTGAGTCATCATTAAAACTTCGAGTAAATTTGTCTTTCTTTATTTATCTTGCCTTAGGTGAAATAATCACTAACAATTAATGTGAGCCTTAACACTGCATTGAAGATTTAGATTATTCTCGATGCCAATATGGCTAGCTAGGTCATAGTGTCCCTTTCTGATCGAAGTAAATCTCCATAAACAATAGTTCCCTAAGGAATACATTAGTTCCTGTAGGAGGAACGTAAGTCAATTAACAATAGTTCATGAAGTAACACAATTCAATAAACCATAGCCGTGGGTCATCCTCTTCAAGGGAAAATTCAATCACAATCATTAACAAATATTACCCTAATATTTATTTAGCTATGTTATCGTTTAGAGACCCCTAGACCTACACCGTTCATCATATCAATTCAATCAGACAATACAATTAATCATATTTAATCATAGGAACAATTAGGACCTTTCTGTGAGAGGACATGGGTCGTGTCATCAAATGACATGGCCCGGACAGTGTTCAGAGGAACAATATATGTGTTACCAGGCGACATGGTCCGTGTCGTCGACGTCATATTATTTCAATTTAATCTAGTAGAACATGACCCGTGTCCTAGGTGATGTGGTCTTTTTTAGGGTTAGGATTTACTTTTGGGGGAAATTATATTTATTAGAGGAACACGACCCGTGTTAGAAACCAACGCAGTCTATGTCTTTAATTGTCCTGGTACAATGCGGGAAAATGATCAGCATCATGAGTGGCGCAGCCTGAGTTCGCCGGATGCGGACCATGTCATGAGGGGACACGACCCGTGCCTGAGGATCCAGTCATAATATATTCATTATTAAATTTCAGACTGAAACACTCGAGAAAGGAAATCATAAATCCGAGAAACAATTAATCAATCTGGTACAAGCTTCTACAAATTACCTTTCAATTTTATACTGAGAACCTTAATTATGATTCTAATTATATACCTTTTCCCAAGAGGATTATCTCCTATTCATGCCCCGTTCAACATCGTCCTTTTCGCCTTGTCTTGGTGTAGTGTTGTCCTCTCTCTCCTCCGTGTGTTGTCGATCTCTGGCCGAATCTCCTAGTACAAATCCCGAGGATGAAGATGAAAGATAATTTAGAGGAGAGAGGGGAGAGAGAGGAGATAGGAGAGACATGTCACCTAACAACTGGGTAGAAGATTAATGAGGCTTAGGGAAAACTAATTTCGTCCTAGGGGTTTATATAGAGGAAGATGATAATTTCTTATTCAATCAAGTTTTCCAATGTATACTCAACATAATTCACATGCATTTCATTATCATAATCATGCATTTTTTCAATTTTTATTCATTTATCTTAGTGAGTCAGAATCTACATAATATGTATTTTCTATGTGTCCAGGGGCTCCTGGTTGCATGGCAAAGGAAAGACCAAAGAAAATGAGGAAAAGTGGAATTCGGTCACGGCCGTGACGTCCCTGTCATGGGCCATCACATCACATATAGAAGAAAGCAACCTTCGGTGACAACATTAAGAAAGAATGAGCACTTCGGTCACGGCCATGACAATACTGTCACGACCTGTGACATTCTTTGATGAAGAATTGTCCCTTCGGTCATGACCATGATTCCCAGATCATGGGCCGTGATGTCTTGAGATTTCTGTTCGGTCACGTCCATGTCGCGGGCGTGACACGCTGAACCCGCTGGTCATGGCCGTGATTCCTAGATCACGAGCCATGACTCATAGTAGCCATGTCGCAACTGTTCGGTCATGATCGTGATTACTAGATCACAGGCCGTGATGCATGTGTAGCCAATACCATTGTTCGGTGATGGCATTGACTTCTCAGTTACGGGCCGTGACACACGGCGGGTGTGGAGCAACGTTCGGTCACGACAATGACACTTTGCGGGATTTTGTATATAACACAAATTTTGGTGTATTTTTGGACGATTATGAGTTCTTATTAACCCTAGTCTAATCCTGGTTGATTTCCATCACACCAAGCCTCTTCATCCTTATAAATAACATCCAAAACCCCAGAGAAAGGATGCTTGGAGCTTGGGAGAGTTTATAGAAGGAGAAGACAAAGTGTTGCAGGATTGACGATGGTCAAGAACTTTAAGGTGTAATTATTCTGTATTAATTTGTTTGTAATTATTCCTGTATCATCTTCTCCATATATACAAAGGATGAACTCCCATGTTTTAGAGTTATTTATTTTGGATATTTTTTTCTTGTAAAAAGGGAAACTGAGAACCTTAGATTTTGTTAATATCAATTCTGAGTTATTTTTCAATCTCATGTGCATGCTTTGTTGGATTTCTCTATAATATTTTTCCTTGATTTATAATTATGAATAAGTTATCATCTTGGATAAGAATAACTAATTTACAAGTCATTGGATCTTAGAAATTTATTTATACTTTATACATTGGATGCCACATC
>LTAE01007399.1:0-18430 GCA_001647135.1 Pontederia paniculata
CCCGTACCCGTACCGGGTACCGGTACCGTACCCGTATCCATGCTACACTGGTTCTACTCCTTTCGCCCAGTCCTCCATGGAGACTTGAGGTTCTTTGAATATCTAGATACATAAAGATGCAACTTTTGTGCACCTCTAGTCATGTAGGTCCTCTAGAAAGTCACATGGCAGAGGGATTGACATCTAGGCGACCACCAACCTAGAGACTTCCTTGGGGATGAGACAGATAAAGAATAAGTGTCCAATTTCCTTATTTGTTGACTCACATAATGCATATGTAACAGTAGAGCTAGGTGCCCATCCATCCATGTAATTTTCGTGAGAATATCGTAATGCCTTGAAAGGCGAACAAACACTCTGACTTATGCAATTGTTTTATTCATAAGAGATAATTGATTGGAAGAAGATTTGGAACAATATTGACATGTAGTGACCGTGTGTAGATCACACATGTTCCCTTGCTCAAGATTAAGGAAGTCAATTACTTCAAATTTTCTCAAGAAGACTTCCACAAAATTTTTCCATGATAAATTGGATCACTAGCCGGGATCTTTGATTTGGTCGTCTTCCACAATCGACTATAGCAAAAAGCATCAAATATCTCTTTTAACCTACTTCTCCAAACCTCAACTTCTATTGGATCACCAGTTTCTTGAATTGGTCGACTATGCATTTGCTGTTACTTTAACTTGTTCAACTCGAGCTTCATTATCCCTATTACCCTTGGTAGTTTGCATTCTCATTTGTTGCTAATTTCTTTCAAAGCTTGGAAGACACCCTCAAGTTGAGGATCGTTGGTAGAGTTGTCTCTCTAGTCATCGTGATCCTAAAAATACTAAAATTGCATACATTGGGTTAACAAGATCAAAGATTATATCTTAGTACTTAAACAGATGCACGAGGACATCCTAGATATAAGTAAATGAACCTAGATATTGATAGACTAATCTAGACATAACTATGTTAGACATAGCTAGGCAAGCATTAGTGAATGAAAGGACCTATTGCTGTGATACCATAACTATCACGATCTGATACAAACTTTGGTTCGGCCCTTGGGACATGACGTATTACGGTTTATCAAATGGCTGTTGTGCAAGCGTCCTGTATTTTAATTATATTATTAAATAGCACAGGAATGACCAAAACCTAGAGGCAACTTATATTTTTTGTTAAAGTACAAAAAAACCTCATGAAAAGGTTCAACATTTTCTCACTATTATAAAAAGGATTGTTTTCACCATTACACATCTACAAAAGCTCTCATGATACGTTGTCAAACACGTAAAATGGACTCAGCAACGAGAGGCCAGAAAAACACGAAATCATGTACATGTAACATGACACAGACGATTCTACCAGATTTTACTATTGAATAACAATTCCATTTCCTTAAGAAAATATTAGTGCTTATCAAACACCAAGATACGAATAAGAACAAGTGAACAACATTATTCTTCTCAAATAGTTATAAAGAGTGACTAACATCACACAACAACTAATTAAATTACCAAAATGGGATCAATAATTAGAACAACATTAGAACTATTAATAATCAATCATAACAATCAAATATTATAAATGATTACTAAAACATTAAAAAAAATTACAAATTAAAGAAACTACTAGTAAAAAAAGCAATAATAAGGTCTCTAATTAAATAAGAAAATGCAAGCCCCATCTTTAATTAAGTCGGAAAAAGAAACATTACTAGATAAAAAAACATCGTTAGTGTCTGTAAAAAAAACAGGGGAGACCGCTGTCTTCAAGCACCTTTTGCATGTGAGCAGTGCCTCCCCCTGCTCGCGAGCAGGGAGGTGCTTTCCAGTCCAATCTGGCACTGGCAACATATTTTATATATATATAGAGAGAGACTGTTAGAGGAGCGACAGAGCCAATGCAGCGGTGGCAGCAACGGCGGCAGCAGTATGGCACAGACACAATGGACGAATTGTAAGGAGAAGAAATGAAGTTAATTGAGGCATCAGGTAAAATAAGATTCTCTTCTGACAGGTGAAAAAACAATTGCGGGACACAAACGATTCTACTGCTTTCACGGCCCAACACGCGATCCTACCGTGTGCTGGCAAAAATGAACCAAAATAGGATCGAACACAGAATCCTTTTGTCAACATAATCGTTCGATTCTACATGTTCGATTTTTACAACTATCTCTCATCAATACCTTCTCAGTTGTTTACAATCAATCATGGATACCTACTACTTTTGGAAAGGTTGAAAACAATAAAATGGGCAAAGCACAACTCAGTAATTTGAAAACTCTTAGTCTATGTGCTATCAACTACTCAATTTGGAGAAAAACAAAGTTAAACGTATCGAATTATGAATTGTAACAATTTAATAACATGTCTATCCACCACAAACAATAACATAAATGTCTATACCATATCATATCAAATGCACATTAATTATTATAATATCACAAATACAAATGCTATACTTGCAAATGGACAATGTTGCATACGTACGGGTATGGGTACGGTACCCGGCATGGGAATGGGATACGCTAATTTTTAAAATTTAGGGTATGGGTACACCAGTATTTTTTTCAATATAACATAAAAAAATAAAAGTTATAAGATAAAATATCACAATTAATACCATATTATGATATGGTTTAACTAAAACATATTTAAAGAGATTAAAAATGAATAAGAAGGAGAAAACCATTAAATAAAGGAGCAATTATTTCAAAAAACTGACACTAATTCTTGTTAAGAAAAAGGTAATAAACTACTAGTGACCAGCAATAAATAACTTTCGTCTAAAATAAATGAATATGCAACAGCTGTCAAAGGCACTAATTAAATGCGGTATGAGCTGTTCCACATGAGACTGCCTCTTTGGTTTCCACTTCCCTTTTTAACATCAGAGGAGAAGGCTGTTCCTACACCAATTTATTGGACGACGGACTCTGCCAGAAGAGGTGACGAAGCCATGAAGCCACCCATCCTGCAACATCATCCCACCGCCATCCCTGCAAGCAGCAACAGCAACTTTGGAGCAAAAGACCTACATAGGACATAGCTGTTTTCTCCCTCTCTTCGGATTCACTATCAGAGTAACAAGATTTTCATTTGGTTCTTCGTTCATCCTTGGACGCTGGTGTTTCTCTAGCCATCTCCATCGTCGGTGGAAGTCCACCATTACTTGCTGAGTTGCTGTTCCTTTTTTCTTTTTGCTGAAAAAAAATCTTGTGTACCCAAATAAGTACCCCCAACGTACCCAACCACGTACCCACTTTAAAAATTAATATATTTTATTATTAGTATGTACCCCAACTGTGGGTACGAGTACCCATGCATACCCAAGGAGTAACCATACCCGGTACGGGTACTCTCTTCCGACCTGTGTACATGTGCATCACCGCAAGTGAGGAATGCAAGAAGTCATGTATGCATGTACAGTTCCCATGCATACCCAAGGATTAACCATACCCGGTATGGGTACTCTCTTCCAATCTATGTACTTGTGCATCACTGCAAGTGAGGAATGCAAGAAGTCATGTATGCATGTACATATCATATCAACAACTGACCAAAGATCATCTTTTGTAGAATATCATATCAACCCTGTCGAGATAGTGGTAGTTGGATTATAGAGGTTGTCCCTATAGTTCCTAAAGGTGGTTCTCATCTTAATTTTATGGTGGAGCACTTAAGCCAACATATCACTGAGCGGGGAGCGCCGACAACCATAAATTATCCTTCTGGAAACATATCATGTCAACCCTACAAAGCTATTTCATTTCAACCCTTAAAATACATATCAACCTGGCAAAGTTAATGCAAATGCATCACCTTTTCACATACTCAATAACATGTCATATAACATATAATTGCATTGATGAGAATATGATCATTTATTATTGAACACATACAACTTGTCCATGTCAATAGCATTGCAAGACATAAAGAGATAATGACAATATCATTTCATGTGCAATAATTGACAGTCTGGGTGGTCGTGCAATGGAAAATTTATAACTTTCAGTACATGTAACCTTTTTATGAACTTCAGTTGCTTTAGAAATTAGACATAGATGGTTTCCTAGCCCTTCAACAACAAATATGAGCTCTAGGTGTTCAAATTATCATTTTGTCCTAGCTATAGCATGAGACAGTTTGAATGATTCATAGGTGTTAATACATATTTTTATCTACATATCCTGATTAACCTTACTCTACGGGTTACGAAAACTAGGCTTAAATATGTACTTACAATTCAAGATCATAATTTTTGAAGGAGCCAAAAGTAAACTAATAATAATCTAAAGTAACAACTTCTAATTTGTTCTCAGTTAAGGTTTGTTCTTCCCTATGGAGATCAACATTTCATAATAACTTAAAGATAAATTTGAATAAAACCATTACAAATGGTAAAGACTTGTTTTAACGGAATTTTATAAGGATAATTCATAAGGGAGGAGTTAGCAAATTACTTGGAAAGGAAACCCTAAAGATTCCCTTTTGATTTGTTCTTGATTTCCCTCTTTCTTCTCCTATCCAACTCCTTTTAGTAGGTGTCGCTTTTGGGGTGTCTATGGTTTTAAATAGGTGGTAAAAAGAGTAATAGGTGAAACATATCCATAGTAGAAACCGACTTAAGGTTGGTTAAAAGCTAGGATAAAAATGACCTTTGGCTTGTAAATATTTACATTTAGTGCCATTTAAGTAAATGGCTTGACCCTTTTATCTATTTCTCTTATTTATTCATTAACTTAAGATATCATATGTAAATAAGAAACTACCCTCATTTGGATTTAAGTAAAATATTTAAAAAATATCAATTGAAGAACATAAACATAAAATTCACAAAATTTTCATTTTTGCACCATTATTTAATCTATCTAAATTTATCTTCAAATAATTAAGAATATTATTTAGCATACTTTAACACAATGGAACAATTATCGAGACCTTTTTCAAATTCAACCATTTTTAAAAATCACATTTACATGCTTTTGACAAAATTTCACCAATTTCTACTCTCCAACAATTGAAGTTGAAGCCTTTATTTTGACACATCTATCATTGTGCATATCAATCGTGTAATATATTATTAACACTTGCAATCTTATATGAATTAAGCAAGTAAATGTCACTTACAGTCACCCACTTTTACCCCATTTCCAGTTCGGTCACTAAACTTTATTTTGTAACTCAACAGTCCTCCAACTTCTAAAAATCTTTCAAGTCATATGGACCAGCTATAGCCGGTTAGTTGGTTAGAACTCCTACACGGACAAACTTCTCTCCCTGCCATGTCGAGACTCACTATTAAGAATTTTCTCTCCTCCATGTCACCATATAATTTGATAAACAATAATAATTTAATAAAATCATGAAGAATATTGAGAACAACAAAAAAAGGAAATAACGGGCCGATTGCCACAGGGCTACCACCTCAATGCATAAGCAAAGGGAGACAGAGAGGGGAGCCATCATCACTCTCTCAGAGCAAGGGAGAGAGAGGACCGTAGGCTCCCTCGTCCTCATATTGGAGAGAAGAGGAGGGGGTGGCGGCCCTCCTCTCTCTTTCCCTATATTCAAGCGGTAAGGGGTACCACCCCTAATCAAGGGCGACGGGTGGCTACAGGGCTGCTGCCTTTTGTTAAAACTGTTTTATCTTTTTTTAATATTTTAAACTTTTTTATGATGATATGAAGATAATCTATTTTAATAATTAGTGTCCACGCGGCGGAGAGAGAAGCTCATCATGTAGGTACACTAACCGGTTAACCTTCTATAGCTTGTCAATATGGCCGTGCTGAAAGATTTAAAAAGTTGGATGATCTTGATTTAGTTGGGAAAGGGGGTAAACTTTGGTGATCATACAGGAAATTCACTCGAATTAGGTAATGGATATTATAGAATTGAAGGGCTTTCTGCCTTTACTGCCAATGGAGTTTAAATCTTTGATCCTATTTTTTATGTTTTCTGTCCTTTTTACAGCATCAATGGATTCCACAGCTCAAACTGGACATGGAACTACAGATTGGCAAGAGGAGGCATATCAAAAGGTATGATACACTCAATATTTCCACTTATAGTTTTATTTTCCGTGCTCATGCTTAGTAATTTATCTTTGGCGATCCTTTTGACATGGTCTTATTTTGCTTTCTAGACCATTGACACAGTTGTACATACTGATGTTACATTCTTGAGGGTAACATGATTAAATATCTATCTACACAGGATTGTGGCAACTTCCAAAATTCTTCCTCTTTCTCATTCATTCTCTTCTATTCATTTGGCAGACATGAAGTCATTATTAATTTGTAGTTTTGCAATTTTTCCATGTGCTTATACCATGTCAATGTAGTGACATAGAAAAAACATATTAATTTTTTAGTTTTAAACTCTCATTTGAAGGCCTCTCAGAAAAGAAAAAAGAAACTCTAATTGAAGCCTTAATTTCTTTTCTTCATGTTTTGTTGACAGATAAAGTCCATGAAGGATCTTTACTTTACGGATATTAATGAGCTTTGCCAAAAGGTTTCCATGAAGTTGCAGCAGGTGCATATGTTGTTTACTTGGTTTTATCCCAGTTTGCTTTTCGATTTCATTGATGTATCGGTATTAGTAACTGGATATTTCACTTTATTCAGTCTGAAGACCATTTGTCTGCTCCAAAGCAGTCAGGCGACTCAGGCCAGTATGACAAAATTAAGAATTTCAAGACCATGTTGGACCGCACATTGCAGATCTTGGAACTCCAAAAGGGAAGCATTCAACTTACTTTAAAGGATAAACTCCCTTTGTATGAGAAAAAAATTGTTAGTATTTTAGCTTTAAGTAAGAAGAAAGCTATTTCTTCACAGCCACCTGGACACCAACAAGTTCAGCATTCTGGGGGACTTTTGGCACAACAGTCATCTCAAGTGCATCAGCTTCAGCAGCATGACATTCATGCAAACCATGTGCGGCAAATGAAGTTACATGCTTCCTCAGCTTCAATGCAGTCTTCTCCTGTTGCAAGCATTCAACACGGGTCTATGCCTTTATCTGGACAGCTTGGTGCTTTGACAACTCAGCAAAACTTGATGACTTTATTACAATCTGGTTCTGCTGTTGATCAGGTCCAAGGAAGTTCTTTCAACCCATTGCAGCAGGGAGCAATGGACTTGCGACAGAATGGTGTGATATCTGGGCAAAATACCATTAATATACCTCAGCAGCCCAACCCTAACACTATGCCAAATACATTGCAGCGACAGAACTTGAAGGATCTGCAAGAACAACATCAACAGCAGAATCTGATACAAACTCAACAAATGAGGCAACAACTACAACAGAGTCACATGCAACAAGAGCATTTGATGCAGCAACAACATAAACAGCAGTTGCTGGAGACACAAAAACAGCCACTACAAACACAAGAAAAGCAGCAACAAACAGCACAGATGACCATACATCAAATGTTGCAACTTCATCAAACAAATGAACCTAATGAGTTGAAGGTGCGACAAACACCTGACATGATGTCAGACCCTTACCTTTCACATTATCCTGGAGGACAGCGCCTCAACTATTATGAGCAGTTCAAACCAGGCTCTGACTTTCCTATTTCGTCACCTCAAAACCTTCAAGCTTCATCTCCAAATATTTCCTATCACTCTTCTCAGATTGATCAGCATAATTTACTGCCGTCTGAAATAAAATCTGGAATTCCTGCACAATCAGCTAACTCACCATTTGCCCACCTCCTATTCCCTTAGCTCCATCCCCTTTAACTGGGGATACTGAGAAACCCCTCTCTGGTCTTTCACCATTATCAAATGTTCGACATGATGGAATTCAGCAATCATCCATTGCACCTCCTCAAGTCCCATCCCTTTCTGTTACTGCACCAGGAATGTTGGCCTCACCCTTGTTAGCAGAATTCACCAGTCCAGATAACCAGGCTAATGTGCGAGTGGGAGTTCCCAAGAGAAAAAGCGCAGAAGAATCCCCTATGGGCCGCTTAATTAAACTGGTTTGACATCTCCCTTCATTTTATACTTTATGATTATCTTTGGGAGATTTTTTATGCCTACTTATTCCCATTATTTGCTAGTTGTCTCTGAGTCGATACGTTCCGTGATATTTCTTTACGAAGTTAGCATTTGCGTCTGATAGAACCCTGTTATAATGCTTCAAAGTTATTTTCTGCAAATCTTGAGCATAGTCTTTTATATTAGAAGAATGTTTTTAGGAGTTCTTTGAAAAAAACTATTTAGAATTTTTTTTTCATGTTTATATGTTTTTTTTATCTAATTTTAATGAATTTCATTCAGGTTGGATCATCAAAACCTAATGTTCTTAGTCCAGCATTGAATAACATTGCATCTGTTATTAGCATGGTTGACAGAATAGCTGGTTCAGCACCAGGCAATGATTCTAGAGCTGCAGTGGGTGAAGATTTAGTTGCCATGACAAAATACCGTCTAGAAGCTAGGAACTTTGAGTCTCAGGATAGAACTTCTACTTCAAAGAAAATGAAACACGACACAATTGTCATACCTTATAATGTGCCATCAACAGGCAGTTTTAATGAGAACGTTAAACAATTTTGTGGTCTTGACACATCAGAACTAGATTCAACTGCAACATCAGGTGTCAAGCAAGAAAAAACTGAGGTACATGCTGCATTAACTAAGTGCCCACTTGAATATTTTCTACGTCTGCTAAGAACTCCTTTTTCATCTGATCTTCTGATTCCTTTTTTATGTACACATTTTCTAGATTTTCCTTCCAGTATGAATGTCAATTTTAATTTCTTAAGAAAAAAACTGGTTCATCTTTCATCTAAATCCATCCTGGAGCATTTTGATTAGATAGTATGATAACATTTTCCTTTATCTTTTTATCCTGTATCATGCTGATTTTTCTCATAAAAAAAACTTCCTGTATCATGTGAATGTATGTGTTTATCAAACAGCAGAAATCCAACACAGTGAATGTGTTTGTGGCTTTTTGATCTGTTAGATTCTTATCTCAATCAATATGAGTCATGATTTTGTCTTTTCCTTCTCAGGAAGTTTTTAGTTTAGATTTATTTCTTGTTTGAAAAATCTCATTCCAGTTGTATCAGTCTAAATTAAGGATTTGAATTCCATCATCAATTACTGACACTAATTTGTCAATAAGTATTTTGACTCATTACCAGTCTCCACCATTAACTAGTAAGCATCTTGTTCGCTTGTAACTGGTGCATATCTATATAGTTCTACTATGCTACATTACAGTGCTTGCCTCTTATGATTCTTCATTCGAAACCGTTATTAAGCTTATCATTTCCAAACGTGATCTCCCTGGAATGGAATTGGTTTCCTTTCCAGATACAGCACGGAGCTTATTCTATTTGAATCAGTGAAACATGTACCGATCCACTCCAAATCAAGCCAATGCTAAGCAGAAAATACCAACAAATCATTTGTTTCCCAAAGATACCAGTATCCTCTTAATTGCTAGATCTTTCTCTTGTGTTGCCTTTTCCAATAATTGTGCTTATTGCTTTCACTGCAAGTTGAGGCCTCCAAGAGTTTCTTTAATGGAGTATTTATTTTGTCACATGAATGATATCGTTTTCGGATTTAGGGCTTGTTTGTTTCATGTGACAAGTTCTGGAAAATAAAATCTAGTGAAAAATATTTTCCTGTATTTAGTTGTGTATAAATAGATTAATATTTTAATTTCATTTATAACATGCCAATGTGTGAAATAGGAAAATAATTTTTTTTTTCTTCAGGGTAGAAATATTTTTCCTCATTCCATTGTTTATTTTCAGTTAACTCGAAAATAATCTCTGTTGATCTAAATCTATTTTACGGTCAAACGTAGGTAAATAAATTTCAGGATTTTCTTCCTCAAAGACAAGTTCAGTTGTGTAGCTTGGGAATTGCTCTATCCAATAATCGAAGTTTTCCTTTCTTGGTATTTGCTAGATCATGCTTGGAATTTTGCTAGACCACACTATACTCTCATGCTTACTGGCACACGGATCAGAAGGCTTAAAATGGAAAGACTAAAATGTGCCTTTAGTGTGCTACTAGATCTGACCACTTGGATTAGAGCGCTACATATGCATGAAACCAAAATGAAAGTACCCAATTTGATCATGTGGCCTTCTAGGAATTCAGGATAATGCATTTAGATGATCTCCACATGTTTAGGGGATGGTCTATAGTATGTGTTGATCAATTAAGACGGTTCATTTCATAAACTGAGCTAAAAAAGGTTACTGAATTGTCATTGCACTAGTATTCCAGTGGCCAGTACATCATGGTGTCGTTTGGATTGGGATTAAGTGGAAGAATATGAAGTTATTCTCCAAAATTTTCCAAACACCCATATGATTAGGAATAAGTTGGTCAAAGTTTCGATTTTTTTTTAATCAAGTTGGTTGGCACAAATGGTTAACGGGTCTGTGCCCCGGGTTGAGGGACTGGGAGCTAGTAGCCCCAAGTTCGAGCCCCAAAGTCTTCAATTTGGCCAAGATTTACCTTCGCCGCACCCGTCCGAACACTGGATTAGTCGGGTGCTAGTAGCCTTGGACACCAGTGGGGTTCTACCATAGACCTAAAAGAAAAGTCTCGATTTTTTAAAACCACCTCGAAAAATGTGAAACCACTACTTTTAATCCATTAAAATGAATTAAATATATCCCTATGGACCCCAAGAATTGTTAACTTTCTCTCTTTTAACTTATATTTTTATTTTTTTTTAATTATAATACTATATTAACGTAATGGCTATTAATTAATTATTTTGTGTAATTGAATATTTATTTAAGCTTATAAATTAATGGTGTACGCAAAATGCCATACTATATAATATTATCGATTAATTAATAAATTATGAATAATGATTACTTACTAAAAAATATAATTATATGTTATTATAAATGAGTGAAATAAAATTTATATTTATTACTAAAAAAATTGTGCATTAGTAAATATATTAAAATTATCTGAATATCACTTATTTTTTTAAATATTATATTTTATTATTTTCTTTTACTTTAATCCCAACACTTACCTAATCCAAACTTTTGAAATAAGTTCACCTATAATCCTAATGTAGTATAATCTTGGTACATATTCTCTAAATTTTAATCTCAATCCAAACGACCCCCATGTGAATAATGTTCCTTATTCATTGCTTATTTTCAACATTGCCATCACATTTCTGGATCAGTTAACATAGACCTTAAAATTGTTTCTAATCACTATTGTAGAAGCATTCTTAAAATAAATATTGAAGGGACAGTTCTATTGTCTTGGATTAAGAATGATATATAGTCCATCTGTGGCTTCTTTTTGTCTACACGATTATATAAGTGAGAGCAAAATGAATGAATACAATATTTGAACGTGTACAGGAGTTAATCCATAATCTCTATTCTTTTTCATGTAATGTTCCTTACTCTTCTGGAATTGGAAGTTAAATGTTTTACAAGAAATGTAAGAGTATCTCAAATTGTCTAGATGATGTCATACTAAATACTTTTGGGGAAAAAACCAAAAATACCATCTTATTTCATCGTAAACGCACCTTATTGTGTTGACATACATAATTACAGGCCAACCATGCCTTACATGACGAAATCGGGGAGATAAACTTGAGGCTAATTGACACTGTAATTGAGATAATTAAAGAGGATGCTGATTCAATCACTGACAAGGTGGAAAATGGAGGCACATTAATCAAAATTTTCCACACAGCTGTGTCTCTTACTCCAAGTTTGAAATCTCATTTTGCTTCATCAGACATGGTAAGTTCTATGCAGTATTGAAGTGCTTCAAACATGTCTTTTTAAATAGCTTTTGTTTCTTATCCTTTATTCTTCGTTTTGGTTGCCAGAGTCCGATTTTACCTTTAAGGCTGTTCGTTCCTGCCAGTTATCCAAGGTCTTCACCTGTGGTTTTGGACAAACTTCCAGATGAGCCAATGTGAGTTGGCTATTTCTGTATTTTCCTTGTTTTCTTTTGCAAAAAACTGTTGATGTGCTAAAGAAGGTTAATATGTGTAGCTGACATGATTTCCTTCACATTTGACCATACAGTTATGATTCTGATGATTGGTCCGTCAAGGCTAAGTCAAGATTTAGTATATCCCTTCGTAATTTATCTGAGCCTATGTCGCTCAAGGATATGGTAAAGAGATGGGATGCTTGTGTGCGTATAGTCATTATAGAATATGCCGAGAAACATGGAGGATGCTTTAGCTCAAGATACTGCACCTGGGAAACTGCATAGATGCTTGATCATTTGCAGTGTTGGATAATGCTGTTTCAGTTTGCCGTTCTGTAAGATGAGCCATCATTCCCCATGGATTAAGACGCTCCATCTGCCCCATCAAAGATGGTTTTCCATGATAATTGATAAACAGAATTGTTTTATTCCATCTGCTGTTTTTTTGGTAGGTAGCTTTATTTATTTAATTGTTTGTATTAAACTCAGGCATTGTCACCAGAAATATCATAATATTAAGTCAACCATAGCAAGATGAACAAGGTATGATCTCTTTGTGGAGAGTGGAGCATTCTTTGTTGGTGAGATAGGGGTTCCATATAAGCAACTGCAAGCTGTGGAGGTTTCTTTCCTTCAAGAATGTATCAACCACTTGAAACATGCAGCAAGTCCCATATTTGTCTAAATTTGGGGTAGAAATTTCGAAACAAGGGCCTTAAACTTTTGCTCCTTTTCGCAAACTTTTCCTTAACTATTCTTTTGTTTAAAGCAGGATTTGAAAATGAGTATAACAAATGTAGAATTCATTTCCCATATTTGTCTTTTGTACCAGTCCTTTTTGTGTGTCTTTATATAGCAGTGCACTTTCTTCACTGTTTATTGCACGAAAAAGCTAGAGTATCCTCCGGTTTCCATGAGCAGAGAGTGGATCCCTCCTACTTTTTATTTTTAAACAAAAAAAAATAGAAAATATAATAGTAGTGTAAATTGAAAGCTTGAAAGGAAAATATGATATGATATAGAGATAAGTTATAGTATAGAGAATGTAAAATGGATTAACCCATAGACATAACTAACATGACTTGGAAGTTAGTCCTTTTACAGGGAGCATAAAACTTCGTCACGAATTAAAGTTGACTGACACTCTTGGTTAGTAAGAGCTATGCCTTCGGAGGATGGGAGTTAATAGCCCAAGTTCAAATTCTAGAAAGATTATTTTAAATAGAATTTGCATTCGTCGCATCTATCCGGATATCGGATTAGTCAATAGCCCTGAAAGCTATTGAAAACTGGTGAGTCAAACCGAAAAAAAAACTTCATCACCACCATCAATCAAATATTCCAGGATGCTTCATGGAAATGAAATAAAAACTGGTAAGGTTCAGAAGGTTACAATGTGAAGGTGTGTTCACATATTCCCTGTACCTCTCTTACCACGACGGTGCTGCTGCCGCTGCTACACCATGCCATTTGCAAGGTGTATTCTTCCATCGATGCCATATTTCAGATGTACAAAAGGTTCAATTGTAACACTCCGATAGGGACAAACATTTCAAAGATTACCTGACAACTCATATCTGTACAATTAGCACAAAAAAATGAGAGCAAAAGGAAGACTGGGGCCATAGATATCAAGCCATAATTATAACGTGCAGATAAGATCATCTTTACCGCCTGACAAGATACCCTTCCCGAGACGACCTTTGGTTGAAATGCATAATGCAGAAGTAAATACTTTAAAATAAACTAAATATTCTTTTACATCGTTTAATAAGAAAAATAAAATTAATAAAATAAACTTGATTCAATCTAGAATTGATCATGTGCAACCACCACATCACGATCAATTTGCATCGTTTGTGCCATCATCTATTCGTTTTTCTATTCACCTGTAGGATCAAAAGCAGGAGAAATAATATTCCATGAATAATGAAACCCAATATGTAAAAGAAATAAATAATCAATAGAGTAAAACATATATTGTAAGTTCCATAGTAATTAACTTTACCTCCTTTCTTTACAATACATAATACCTTCAATTTCATTGTTACTTTAACATCTTTCCGTTGGTCCATCGGAACAAGAGCATCGATTGCATCTCTCATGCACGTAGTCTCGTGAGTTCAATATGCTCAAGCCCCGTTAACTGCATTTCATTGAAGATTTCCTCCGTCTTCTCTATCCATTTTACATCCTTCCCGAAGTCTTCAGTTCCATGGAACTTAGGAGGATGTTACTTGATGAACGTCTCAATGGTGTCCTTTGACTCCTCACGTTGGTGTTCCTCAGACAAAGATATCGCCGACGAAATAGACCCGACACAGACTGTGTTCCTTCTGAATTCAGGTCGCGTGACCGAGCGACACACAATAGAACGTCGACCGCGTCGACCGAGATGCACCATGCTCCAGTCGGCGACATGTAAGAACGGATCATGTTGCAATTGCAGACCAGAAATCGACGCCGGAAGAAGATGACACCCTGAACGCGGATTGAGTGCATCATCGCGTCAAAATACGACATGGGCTATGTCTTACCCCGAAGTGGGGCCGTGTCTTGACGAAAATAAACCGTGCACATAAACCCCATAAAAAGGGTCGTGTCCTGTCTGGACACGGAACATATTCCGAAGGATAAATAGATTTATATTTCTTTTTATTATGTTATGTTAAAGTTATATGATTGCATGCCTTGAAGATGACTGTGTGAGTCATAACTTAGGAAGGGGATTGTGCCCAAAGTCTATTTAAGTTTTAAAATGAATCTTACATGTGATTGAATTTGCATGGATGGTAGTTTGGCTCCGATGATGGCGAAATTTATCCCGATGGTAGGATTTACCTTGATGGCAAGATTCTATTCTGATGGCGGGACTTGTCCCGATTTGGTTCCTTTGAGGATCAAGTTTATGAGATTTATTTGGGTCATGGAGAGAGACCCTAAAGGCCTAGCTAGCCTTGGGAGCGTCGGGACCAAAGTCAACTATCTTCATGGCGAAATATGCTCATTAAAATGGTATTGTATAACTAATGAAAGACAAGATAACAACTTGAGCATGTTGAACTCAAGAGACTATGTGCATGAAAAATGCAACTGATGCTCTTGCCCCATTGGACCAACGAAAATATGTTAAGGTAATAATGAAATTGAAGATATTATATATTGTAAGAAAAGAAGGTAAGAAGGGTAAAGTTAAATGTTATGAAATTTATGATATTGTCTTCATATATGATTTACCCTATTGATTATGTATTTTCTTTACATATTGAGCTTCATCGTTTATGGGATGTTAACAGGCGAATAAGAAAACAAATAGATGATGACACAAGAGATGCAGACGATCGTGATGTGGTGGCCTGCACATGATCAAGTTTAGATTGAGTCCAAATCTATTTTCTGTAGTTATGCCTTTTCTTTATTGAATCATGTAGAAGAATATTTTATTTGAATTAGTTATTTTATTTTTAAAAAAATGGCTTCCTCATTATGGGGTTTGATTAAAAGTAAAGTAAAAAACGTATATTTGTAACGTCTCCTGTTAGGCAGCAAGGGTGATCTTCTCGGGATGTTACAATAATATTTCTTGGGTTGGAGTTTGTTTAAGCTACATAGAAAGCACACAGACGAATAGCCGTTAGGTGCAACATTGGATCATGGTAAATACTCATGAAGAAAGTGCCCATGTAGGAGCATTCAAAATCCAAAACTACTTACAAAGAGTATTTCCTTGATCTTGAGCCATGTTCAGAGCATAGTGTCTAACAGAGTTTGCAGATAACAAAGTTTTATAGTGTCTAACAGAGCAAATGTTCAAAGAGAAGGTAAAAATAAAAAAAAAATGATGTACATATTTGCTACAAGGCCTTCAAAGTGTCTAACAGAGTTTGCAGATAACAATCAAAGCTCAAGGTACTGTTTAAACATGTCAAACATATTCAGCAGCTGAGTAAAAATTCAAAGAAAAAAAAAAGTAAAGAGTGAATAAAAATTCATACAACCAATGCGGCAGGACAATGTCATGGTCCTTATGGACCCAACAATGCAACTTTGACAGAATTCGTACCTGTGACAGAATGCAAAATGATACAGCACAGTTAAATCTGGTGGAGTTAATCAGGATATCCAACCTATGAGAAGGCAAAATCTGAATGAGATGCATCTTTCTGGTAATTTGAGTACCAAGAATCCAACCTATGAACAACTTGATGGATGTCTAACAAAATTCATTGTCACATTTAGCGCAGCGAACAACACATATGCAGAGAGTTAGACTTCTAGCATGCATGTGGATGATTGGAAAGTGAAAAATATACATCAAATGGTCCAAATGTGTGCTATAGATGTAACTTACTACACATGCATTGTTGCCACTTATACAATGATCGTGAATGATTCAGGCTTCACGCCATAAGACAACAAGACATTAGCTTCTGTTAGCAGTATTAGAACATATACTTCTGTAGTAAAGAAGTGCTTCAGTAACAACATACTAAGTGACCTCAAATATAGTACGAAAATCCTTTCTCTATTGATATTTGACTCACCTTTATGGAACAAAAGTGGATCATAATCCATAGATAATGTAATAGTAACTTTCAGCAATTCTCAGATAAACAAGGAATTGCTTCTTACCACAGTTTCGGAAATGGAACCAATACTCATAGGCTGCTGTATAATATACGCTTAGTGAGCTATTGACAGAAGAAAGAATAATGAGGACGTAAGCGACTGCATATTAGTGTTTCTCAATGAAACATCAATTATCTATAAGATTCTTACATTACCAAATATAAAATGTTTAAAACTTCAGAATGGCCCTGAAAAGAGACATTGACTGATAAAATAAGTTTTCCAAAATAGCTCGTTTTATCCACTTAAAAATGGGTAAATGAGTGCCCATTGGAAACAATGGAAATACAAGGTAATAAAGTAATTGATCTCTTGATATAATCAAAGTTGGTTGACATATACAATGAAGTTATGCATGCTTTGAGAGGATGAGAGCTATCTCCGTGTTTTGAATCTTAAAGAAACTATTTGATTAGAATTTATCTTTAAAGCACTTGTCCGAACATCGAATTACTCATGCGCTACTAGTAACATAATGAAAATACAAGATAATCAAACCGATTTTGCTAAATGCCCCTAAAACAAAATTAGAATGTGGAGAATTCGATTCTTGGTTGATTCTAACTTATAGATTTTCTTTAATAGGATTAAAATTAACTCTTGCCTTTTATTTTATCAACCTACTTTTAAACCTATATCTCAATTATTTTATTAATAGATAGTTAATTTATTTAATGTACATCATATTATAATTTGAACTATTATCCTTAAATAAAACTTAATAATAAATAACTATTCTCTTAATTACTTATATAGGTCTAATTAGTAATATTTATAATAATATTATTTTTTAATAGTTAAATCAAATTAACATATAAAAAATGTTTGAAATTTCATAATGATTTTATTTGTCATATTACATGTTATTTTACTAATTATGCTAAGTAATTAGTCCTAAATAATTATTTTCAAGTTCTTTCTTCCTAATTGTGCTAACACATATATATTATGAAATGGTGAATGCTAGTAATTGCTTGATTACGTTGAACAATTAATTTCACAAAATAATTATTACCTTGATCATAACCGGCCAAGTTCATTTCACGATGATGTAAGAAAATTATGTTAGTAATATTTTTTTATAATAAACATTGAAATTTACATATTTTAAAATTAATTATCCATATTTTCATTAAACAAAAAACTATTTAATTAGAATGCGAAGTTATTTACATAAGTAATATTACAAGATTATTTATTATTTAACTTTGAAAATCATTAATTATATTATATACAAAATTAAATAATAATTATTCTTCATAATTCTGTTAATTCATTAGAATCATACTACATTTTTAATTCTCGTTTTTCATCTAAACATTTGTGAAAACAATTTTTTTACTTCTTTATCGTTATGATAACCTAATCAAACATAAAATGAAGATTTATTGGTGTAATCGGTTCCTGTAAACTATCAAAATCCTTGGTTTCGAATGCCAAACACTAATAAAGTTACTGAATTGTTTTTCAACTGATTAGATACTTTAATCGACATTTTTTTTATATATAGTTTCGGATGACAATATTTCCGTCCAATTTAAACGGTCAGAAAAAAACTCGTTGGTAATAAATTTCTGACGGGTTTCGTACCCGTCAGAAATTTCTGACGAAATTTCTGAGGGGCGTAGGGCGTAACGCCCCTCAGAAATTTCTGAGGGGCGTTAAAGCCCCTCAGAAAATTTTAAAAAAAATAAAAAAAATAATAATTTACAAAATTAATTATTAATAATTAAAAATTTGATAATAATTAAAAAGTTTCTGACTTTCTAACGGGTGCTCGCACCCGTCAGAAATTTCTGACGGGTGGCCCCACCCGTCAGAATG
>LTAE01007400.1:2888-14885 GCA_001647135.1 Pontederia paniculata
TCCATATACACTCCACTCTAATACTGGTCGACCTCTCTATATCTTTGGTCGACCGTTTGTACTTCACTGCTGCTCACATGCACTCCTCCTCTGATACTGGTCGACCGCTTATATCCTTAGGACGCCCACTGCACACATATGGTTCTTCATGATATATATTACGTGTGCAGTGGTCGTCCATTCCTTTAGCTCAGATCGACCGCTGTAATGAACTTGACTATGTCCTATTACAAAAATCAGCTCAAACAAGTTCATTAGTACAGACTGAGTTCACTTGTAAATTTGTGATCATTCAAAACATTCTCGGGATCCTAGATTCAACATCATCTCATTGTTTTATCAAATGGTAATGTAGTGAAACTAAAGATAAATTATACTTTTACAAAGGGAGAGAAGAAAAATGTATATCAATGGGTGCATGAATTAAAAATGTTGAATGATTATGCATCAAATTTCGTTAGATGTGCTAACATGAACTAATTATGTTTGTTTCGGATAAAGAGCCATGATTGTCATATATTCATGGAGACTCTACTTCAAGTAGAATTTTCTAACTTACCTTATGTAAATTAAAAATAATTTATCAATCAAGCTTTTGTATTCAATGGAACAATTGCCAATTCATTTATTTTATGAATCTCAAGTAGGTGGACTAGTTTAATATAGATGAATGTATCCATTTGAAAGATATCTTAATAAATTAAATAAAATAGTTAAAAATAAAGCTCGAGTTGAAGGATCAATATGTGAAGCTCATTTTACTCAAGACATATCACATTTTTTTCATATTACTTTGAATCTCATGTTAAATGTGCAAAAATAAGAGTTAGACGCAATGATGAGGTTATGGAAGATCATGTGAGCATACATTTGTGAGTTTTCAATAACAAGATCGAAGCTTACGACAAATCAAAAGTACGTTGACTAAATAATGTTGAATTGAAATTCACAATAAATCGTATTTTATTGAATTGCAAAGAAGTATGATGTTATATCAAGTGAATAAATGATCTATATCTTATTTTATTAATACATAAATTGTATTTAATACTATATTTTTTATAAAACTAATTACAAAAATACAATGCATTTGTTCAATATTACAATATTCGTCAAGATCAAGTATATGAAAGTAGATGGTCTTCTTTTTATTTTTCTTTTTATTACTTCAGGGTTTAGGTTTCCATCAATACGCTAAATCTTATTGCATTGTTTTATTTTTATCATTTGATTTTTTTAATCATCTAATCAGGATTCATGTCCTGTTGTTCTTGCTCTCACTCATCGAACTTGCGCTAAGATTTTTCCCCTTGGTTTGTTTCTCAACAAGCTCTTGTTATGACCTTAGAAATCCTGCGGAATACAGATTGAGATTTTGATTTTGAAGTCGCACGAAATTTTGTTATCTGAACAAGATGTTCACAATAATCGATGTGTTTGTTCACCAATTCTTTAGAAATTTTGGGAAGATTTTTCCGCTGAACATTTGGAACTCTAGTTTTCGTTTTTTTAGTTGAGTTTGTTCTTTCGTGCCGCTTGTGAAATTTTTGTCGTTACAATTTGATGAATTTGTCTTTTGTCTATCATAGTGTGAACTTAGATTTCTCGAATGCCAGTTTTCTGGTATCTTAGCATCACTATCCACAGTACAATTTTGATCGTAGAGTGATGAAACCCCTCTATCTCAAACACCCAGACCCCTCTTCTTCTAACATCTCCTCCTGCTCCTTTCCCCCTCTCTCTCACTATGTGTGTGTTCTCCCCCTATCCTTCTCCTCATTCCCTACTAATACTCCAGAGGGTACAAGGGAACGACAACCCCTTCCCCTTGCTCCAAAAACCCTCTTTTTTGCCTCGAGCTTCATGGTCGAAGGTGGCAAGGGTATCCAAACCGGCCTCAACCCCTCGGATCCCGGCGGCACAGCTTTGAAAAATCCAAGAACAAACCACTGAAGAGGTGGTCATCCCCCAGGCAAAGGTGACAAAATGCTCAGATAAGCTTCAACTATGCCTGATGGGACGCATCTTCGGGGCAAGCCTTACAATGGAGTTCTTAAGACGCGAGCTGTCGGCGCTATGGAACCTACAATCCACCCTCAAGATAGTGATATAGACCTTCTCCATGTCCTCACAGGTGGTCCATGGAAGCTGGAAGACACTGTTCTAAACATCATGAAGCCTCGGACTTACTTTCGCCCACTGGAGGAGCATTTGGCATCTACTCCTATTTGGCTCTAGATTCTGGGCATTGGTTATGAGCTTGCAAATGAGGAATTCATTCTTCGCATTGCAAGTTGTTTCGGCAAACCCCTAAAGCTGGAGAACATACCCTAAAGGGCATATATTTGTGATTTGCGAGAGTCTAGGTCGACATAGACCTCTCGAAACCAATAAAATAGGGGGTCGGATTCGCACCCTGGACGATCACCGCTTCTTCCAACAAGTTACCTATGATAATCTTCCCCTCCTTTGCTTTGGTTGTGGTTGTACATGTCATATGATTGCTACAAGTCCGTCAAAAAATGAACTTCATCGGAGGAGGAACCCTCCAAGCGGCAGCCACTACTATACAACTCTTGGATTCATTCCTTCCCATGTCGTCGATGATGATCTACAAAATTGCCAACCCATCACGCGAGGGAAGAACTGGGTTCAAATCTGATTTAGCATAGCACCATGGATGCCCTAAACACAGGTGAGCTTGACCATTTAGCATCAGTACATAAATCGCTAACCGTTCATCTGATTGTGCAGGCTGACGAACAAGCAACGACGGAGATCAGCCACTCGAATGTAAATCATGATTCTCCTATGTAGGCAGACGAGACTTCAATGGCTGAGATCACAAAGCCATTGGCGACATCCTCGAAGCAGCTGGGTGGCTTCCTATGTGCGCTTACGGACTCCTCGAGGATGGATCAACACATGGCATGTGACGCAGGCACAAGGAGAGAGAATGAGTGGGACACGTGTAATGGCAACGAGACGCCTTCCTTGTTTGCAACACGTGAACGCCCCTCGAATCAAGTGCCACCTTCCCTATCTAAAGCACGTGAACACACCCGAAGGCAAGAGACACCCCCTCACCTGTATCGGGTGATCTTCTCTTGGAAATCTCATTACCTCCTAGGACTTCCCCGCCACCTGCTTTTGTGAAGCATCCCACTAGGGTTTTGCTAGGGAACCCCTCTCTTCCAGACGACTTCATCAGCCCAGCTATTGAACTTGAAATGAAGCACGAAGCTATGGTAGCAAAAGCCACCGTGGGAAAACACCGGACTTGCCCCCAGCACTATTCCTCTGATTTGGAAGTAGAGATGGAGGATGAGGAGTTCACGCATGCGAGAGGCATGCCTTGAATTAGTCCCACATGCACAAGTCACGGGATAGATGCTGGGTATATATGGGAACATGGCCTTCAATAGGCGTGATGCATTTTGATAAAACCCTGCGTGCTAAGGCCTAGAGCGGACAATATCACGCCTTGGTCAGGGGTGTTACATGTGGTATCAGAGCCACTTCGCGTGGACCTCTATGTCATGGTGGGAGATCACTCAACGAGGACGTTGAGTCCCTTAAGGGGGAAGGATGCAAGAGGCATGTCTTGGATTAGTCCCACATGCACAAGTCGCGGGAGAGATGTTGGGTATATATGGGAACATGACCTTCATTAGGTGTGACGCATTTTGATAAAATCATGCGGGATAAGGCCCAGAGCGGACAATATCATGCCTTGGTCAGGGGTGGAAGGATGCAAGAGCTATGCCTTGGATTAATCCCACATGCACAAGTCACGGGAGAGATGCTGGGTATATATGGGAACATGACCTTTATTAGGCGTGACACGTTTTGATAAAACCATGCGGGCTAAGGCCCATAGCAGACAATATCATGCCTTGGTCAGGGATGTTACATGTGGTATTAGAGCCACTTCGCATGAGTCTCTGTGTCATGGTGGGAGATCACTCAACGAGAACGTTGAGTCCCTTAAGGGGGAAGGATCCAAGAGGCATGTCTCGGATTAGTCCCACATGCACAAATCATGGGAGAGATGTTGGGTATATACGGAGACATAACCTTCATTAGGTGTGATGCATTTCGTGCGGGCTAAGGCCTAGAGTGGACAATATCACGCCTTGGTCAGGGGTGTTGCATATGGTATCAGAGCCACTCTGCATGGGCCTCTATGTCATGGTGGGAGGTCACTCAATGAGAACCTTGAGTCCCTTAAGGGGGAAAGGATGCGAGAGAAATGTCTTGAATTAGTCCCACATGCACAAGTCACGGGAGAGATGCTGGGTATATATGGGAACATGGTCTTCACTAGGTGTGACGCATTTTGATAAAACCGTGCGGCCTAAGGCCTAGAACGGACAATATCACGCCTTCGTCAGGGGTGTTACATGACCAAGCCCCCTCCCTCAAAAGTGCACAAGAAAAGAAAACCTATGTTTCTCTCTCCCCCTCACAGAAATCAAAGCAAACAAAAACCAAGCAAAGGTAATCCCCGAGTTAACGTATCTAGTAATATTGAACTCCCCCACCCCCACCCCCCTCCGATTGCAGGATTCCAGTGTTGTTCACAAGCAGCAAGCGGTGGACATGCTAGTAGATCTACACCCCTCATGAAGATGCTCATGTGGAACTACTATGGGGCATATTGTGGCAAGGTGAGAGACCACCTTGCTAATATCATCAGATCCCACAACCCTGGTATCATCATCCTGGTGGAAACATATACTGATAGCATGAAGATGAATCAAGTCATTAGATGCCTTGGAGAAATTGGCGAGGTTGCTTTCAAGAGGGTAGCAGCTTTGCGGGAGGAATCCTTTTGGCCCGGTGCTCAACCAACATCTAGGTGACACCGATCCTGCTCTCCCCCATGCTCTCCCCCAAAGTAGTTCATGCAGTCGTTACAGTAGACTCTTTCTCATGTCTCATCTCCTATCTTTATGCTAGTGTAATACCAAATATAAGGAATGAACTCTTGCATCATTTACTTTCTCTTAGTCTTGATGATCTTCCATGGGCCATTTTTGGTGATTTTAACTCCATCCAAAGTCTTGAAGATAAAAAAAGGCGATAAACCTTTTAAAACAACCAAATCAACAAAAACTCTATCAAGTGTAATCCAACATTAGGGGTTTCTTGACATCCTGCTCATGGGCCGCCAATACACATAGTGCAATAATAGGATTGGCATGGCAAGAATCTTATGTAGGCTAGATCAATTAATGGTGACTAATCAATGGTTGACCTCCTTCCCCAATCTTACCCTCAGTATCTTGGAAAGATGTGTCTATGATCATGCTACTCTTCTCTTTGACTCGAACATCACCAAACACAAACCAAGACCTTTCAAATATGAACACTTCTAGTTCGATTATCATGAGCCTAGGGAGATAGTAAAATAAGTATGGCTTACTACACAAGCCGATCAAAACGTCATTAATTTAAAGTCTGCCCTGTATCTAATCAGAGATAGAACATGTAAATGGAATCAATCTAATTTTGGTAAGCTAGAAACAGAGTCACACAAGTCAAATTGAATATATATCTTCTAGAAGCTAAAGACTGCTACATAGGGCTCCCTAATGAAGAACTTAGGAACCTAAGACCTTAAATAATTAACGTGCAGCTCTACTAAGACAAATTAGTTTTAAATGATGGAGCTAATTCAGGATAAATTGGTTTCAAAATGGAGACAAAAACACATCTTTCTTTCATCTTAGCACATTGGTTAGGCAAACAAATGCAATTCTGGCCATCAAAGACAAAGATGCAAACACTATAACCGAAGAACACTCAATCAGATAGACTTTTGTGGAATACTATAGCAAATTGTGGGAACCTCGCCCTTCCCCTCACATCACCATTGACTCATGGCCTTCCTTGTCCTGCCTACACCCCAAGTGGGGTGATTCCCTTACTGCTCCAGCCACAAAAGATGACATTAAGGAATGTTTATGGTCCATGCCACCTGGAAAAAGCCCTAGGACCTGATGGCTTCACAGTTGAGTTTTATAAAAATTATTGGGATATAGTGGGGGATACAATTACTCAAAATGATTCCTTCCCACACAACTAGGTCACACTGCCTTCATTTTCATCCCAAAAAAACCTCAACCTCGATCTGTAAAAGACTACAAACCAATAGCACTATGCAATGTGCTTTATAGGTTGTTCGCAAAATTATTGGCTAATAGATTAAGGCTCACCCTAATTGATTTAATTGATCCCGCCCAATAAGCCTTTGTACCAAAAGGATCTATCTAAGATAGCATACATATAGCACAGGAACTTGCATACTCAATGAAAAAAGGTAAAAAGAAACACATCTTAATTAAAATGACATGGAGAAAGCCTTCAATAAGATATCATGGCAAGCTGTCATAAATGTACTAAGTATCATGAAGTTCCCACCTAAATCATAAACTGGATATGGTCATGTATATACTCCCCCACTTATACATGTTACATAAATGTAGCTACCTTCTCTAGCACAAGGGCAATTAGGCCGGTGACCCATTGTCCATATACGTTGTCATCCTGGTCTCCCAAGTGTTCACCTCATTAATAAACCAACAAGTTGCCCTAAACAGAATCACTCCTTTTAAAATTGGTTCCTTCTCCCTTAGTCATTTGCTCTATGTTGATGATATGCTAATTGCCATTGTTGCCACTACAAAGAACAGCAAAAGGCTTATGGATACATTTAGACTATATGCCATGTTATCCAATCAAACTATTAACCTAGAAAAATCAAAAATCTTTTTCCCACCAAATTTTGTGCCAAAAGGAAGCTCCTAGTCACACAAATGCTGCAAATGAAGTCTGGCTCCTTCCCTTTTTAGGTACCTTGGAGTTCCCATCATACAAATATATCTCAATAACAGAGCAAGACCCTCTACAAGATATCATCCAGATTACTCGGTTGGAAGGCAAAACATCTAAATCACGTGGGTAAGGCTACCCTCATCAAATCAATCATCAACACTCTTCCAATTTACACTCTAAGTTCAGTATATGTTTCTACTGGCCTCATTGAGAGTCTAGAAAGACAATCCAGGAAATTCTTCTGGTCCAAGGATGGCACATGATCAGGGGCTCATGTAATAAATTGGAATACAATTTCTTCCCCCAAAACATGTGGTGACCTAGGCCTGAAAAGCTTATCTCTAATCCGTACCTCGATTATGGCAAAAAGAACCTTAGTAGTGTTAAATGGGTCTCAGGATGTATGGTCACAACTGATTCACCAGAAGGATGGTAGACCTCACCCATGGCTAAACTCTTTCACATCAAGACAACATGCATGGAGTTGGAAACTATGTTTGATTGCATTACAAGAACAAAAAATAGGGTTGGGAGTATTAATAGGAGCTGGCACTAAGACTAACATCATGATTGGACCCTGGCTATTCTGTTTACCTTTCGCCTGGATGCCAACTTTTATTAATGTAAATGCAAATTTAGAAAACCTATCAGTGGCTACTCTCATTTCTGATAAAAAATGGAATACTTCTCTTCTCAATTGTTATTTGGTGACTCTATTGTGGCTTGGTTTTTAGTTTTTCACCTGCCTACATAACCTCATGATGACAGGTGGATTTGGGATTCAGACCCACATGCACAACCTCTTCTTTACATGCTTTGTGAGTAACTCCTTGTGGTCTCTCGTACAAAGTCATATTAGCCACTGGTGGGGGATGACTGGTTATTAAAAGGCGACAGTTTAGAACCCTCTTATAGAACATTTTTACGCTCCCTCATTGCCCAATGCCTCTTCGGGTTATGAATTATGCAGAACGATCTCCACTTCAGCACCAAGCATACCTTGCTCCTCTCGTGCTAGAACGAGCCATGGAAAACTCTATGGAACACATACGTAACCACCATCCGGGGGACATCATCCAGAGGTCCACAACTTGGTCCGGTCGAGGCACCACCCCAAGACTGGGTTAAACTTAACTCAGACGGGTCGTTTGTTCGAACTACGAAGGTGGGTGGTGTAGGTTTCATTATCCGCTCTCATTGTGGTTCCTTTCTATTCGCAAGTGCATCTAGACAAACTTTCCATTTAGCACTCGAAGCTGAAGCATGGACAATCAACTTGGCCTCCTCTCTTGTCGCACATCAAATCTCCACAATGTTTGGATAGAATTTGATTGACTACTATTAGTTACATGCCTCAACAAGTTGGCAGCCCCACCCTGGCACATCAAGAACATTCTCCTGGACTACTAGGATGCCATCTCCTCATTTGATCTTTTTGTAATTAAATATGTCACCCGACAGGCTAAACAACCGCGGACTTTTTGGCCACCTCAATCCGGCACGAGACTGCTGATGTCTTTTGGGCAAATTAACCCCCTTCGGGCCTTCACGTTATTTTGTATAATGACTTTCATAATTAATTAAGTATGTTTTCTTTCAAAAAAAAGTATAAGAAAGAATTGAGACAGATTTCGCATAGTACTTTAGAAATTATGTAAGTCGTGTTATCTATTTTGGTATGTTATATAATAGTTATTTATTAACTAGCTTTTATATGTGCAGTATTATCTAAATATGATGACGAATAACTACTTACATGATTTAACAATGGGTCACAGTTGACATGTCACAACTTGATCTACATATTTGGTTAATGGATATGAGTTTCACATAGAACGTTGGTTTCATTTGAAGAAAATAATCAACAACGGTGTGTGTGTTACATGCTTTATTGATGACAAAAATGAAAATGGTTATTATGTCATTCTAAAGAATGTTATCGAATTAGAGTATCTTGAAGGGGTGAAAAATAAAGTTACTCTACTTGAATATATGTGGTTTGATCCGAAGACTAATACAGGTATAAGGATAAAAATATTTTAAAATTATTGAAGTTCGTCAAACTATACAATATGGAAGTTTTAATCCTTTTATTATTCCTGTGTGTCAGTTAGATAAGTATATTATGTGAATTATCTTGAGAATTTGAAGGATAAAAGTCAATGGTGGTGATAATAAAAATTAAAGCAAGAAGTCGAGTGAACATTGAAGGTGCTTTAGAGGGGACATTTCAAAATAATTCAATGAATTTTGTAGGACATATCACGAATTTTGATATTATTGAAGATTTCGCATGATAAGAATGATTTTCATGATGAAATTATATTGAAGACATTGATATCGATGAAAAAGATGATATTGAAGATGGAAGTGAAGATGATTATGAAACTTCATCATCTTCAATTAGTGAATATGAAATAAACAATGAATAATATTGTTTATTATGTTAATGTGTGCATGTTATTCTGACTTATTAAAAGATCGTAAGCTAATGACTAGTAGTTTATGATGAATCCACACAATGGAACGGTTGATCCGTCGAACACCTCATTCTCTTTACCTTGTTGTGTGTGATATATTTTTTTAATTTTCTTTTTTCTTACAAAACATTATTTTTTTAAGAGCATCCGGATACTAGAAATTGATTCTCTAGTTTTGAATATCAGTCGTCTCAAACTTTAATTTATAATGCAACACAACTTATAAATCTAGTTCAAATTATTTTGTCTATACATTTATTATAATGTTTCTTTTTACATGCAATTTTGTCTAAAACTAATAAGTTTTTTTAAATATATTTTCTTCCAAAAAAAGGAAGGAAAAAGCTACTTCTTCACGTTCACTCAGAATAAAAGGAGTTTCTTTTGAGAAACATTCAAAGACTTCGGCCGATGAAAGTCTCGGCTGATGAAGAGTCAATAAAAGTTGTATCATCCCCTTCTATTGCAATGTTGGAACTCAATTTCCAGAATACATCATATGTGAGAAATAAAAACACATTTGAAACCTGATAGACATAAGGGATAAATATTTGAAAATTTTAAATTTAGACATCATATGTATATTATCACTATTAATTCTTCAATTTGTAAGTTCGTGTCATCTAAACCTACTGTCAATATTTTCATAATCGATCGGAGATCGAACCAGAGTGTCAACTGGGTCACGGTTCGATCGGATTCAACCGGATTAGACCATTTTTTTATCAAAATAAGATACTTTATATATAAAAAAGAATAAACAATAAGCTATTCATCGTCATTTAATACTTTAAACTTATAGAACAAATCAAGTAAGTAAATATCTCACTGAATGTGTCAAGAAATTGAGAACATACATATTTTAGAATGATTATACACTATTAAATAATATAATTGAAAATTTTGAAAAAAAAAAATAAAAAAACATTATGAAACTACAAAAGAATATAACAAAACAAAAGTTATGAGAAAGCGGAATAAAAAATTAAATCTAAGACATGCAAGTTTTAGTTTTTCTTATGCGACATAAGTAATTGATTGTTCAGAAAAAAATAAGTTATGAAAATAAGTTTTAGTTTTTATTATGCAACATAAGTTATGAGAATATAAGACAATCGCATGTGTTTTGAACTCACAAGAATGCAAATGAAAAAAATAAAATGACAAAAAAGAAGATTGAGAAATGAATCGACGCTTACTTGTGTTATGAATTCGAGATGCAAGTGATCCCCTCTTGGAGTTTTGCGGCCATGAGAATGCAGATGAAAAAAAAAATATGAAGGTGGTTGAGTTTTTCCATTTTTTTATTCTGTCAATATCCTTAAAAAAACCCTATCGAAGTTCAAAAGTGAAAAAGAATAAAAAATTGGGTTTAAGTAGTTTTGATGGTTCAACTCGATTTTACCGATCCAAACTGATTCTTTCCGATTTTTTGTCAATTCTGGGTTTTTATATTAAATTGAACCGGATTTTATATCGGTTCATGGTTGAACCGGTTAAACCGGCTGATCCGGCTTGGTTTTCAAAACATTGCCTACTATCATTTCTTTCACTCAAGTGATCCGGCATACATGTGACCATAGTTAGCTGACTTGGAAAGAAATATCAGAAGTAGTAAAATAAATGATGTTTCGAGAGTTTCGAATTTATATATTTTTTTACATAATATGATTGTCAAAAAATATTTTATTTATTTATAATATATTTTCATATGATTTATGGAGAATGTTCGATGGGACCCTGCGTACACTGGTCGAATTTATAAGGTTTTCAACACTCGTTACTCAAAGAGGTTATCACCCCTCTTAGCTAAGGCATGAAAAAGATCAAGAAAGTATAATTAGATCAGTGACCAATTATGGGAAAATATGAAACAGTGAAGAAAAATTATGCATATGACTATGGTGATTGTTATAATATGAAACCACTTTTGCAAAAAAGTGGTACTTAAATTTTACTTTAACAAGTTCTTATAGTTATGAATTTGTTATAATATTTATTTTTTAATAATATTTTTTGCAATAGAAGGAGCTAAGTAGAAAGACGAAATATTTTCGATGGCTCGCCTCAAAAAGGACAAAACATATAGTTCACTTTATACACAAAACATAAGTAATATTTTTTTTTATTTCACTTGTCTTTTAAATAAAGTTATTTTGAATCTATCTCTAATTATTTTTTTATTAAAGGAGGAAGTTGTCGATGAGTAATAGAACACTCTGGACTCAGCATATTAGCATCTACAAAGAGCGTGCTTATGGCTTTAGATCTTCTATTGAGTATTTTGATTTTGTGTCCTCCTTTGAAGATAATCGGACTACCAAATGCAATAGCAGATGAAGTCCCTTCAACATTAATTGCAACAGAAGGAGAATATATGAAAAAAATGTAGGATCTGGAATGGCACCAAGAGGGGGGTGAATTGGTATATTAAAATCTTTTCGTTCTTCTTGTTTAATCTAGATGTGTTATGATTAGCGGAAGCAACCAAGTATGAATATAAACACAAATAGAGAGAGAAGAGTAAGAAGAACAAACACAAAACAAACACAAAATTTGTTATCGAGGTTCGGCCGAACTCCTGGTCTACGTCCCCGCTCCGATCTTCTCCACGAGATCTTCGAAGTTCACTGTCCTTTTTCAAGGGCGAAGGCTCCCTACAAATCTTCTTTCTTGT
>LTAE01007401.1:0-12674 GCA_001647135.1 Pontederia paniculata
CCTCTTCCCTCTCCCTCTCCACTCCAGGAAGTCCGCACCCTCCGTCCCCCTCGCCGCCGCCGTCGCCGATGCCGAGACCGACGTCGCCGACGACTCCTCTGCTTCGGACGCCGCGGCCGCAATCGCCACCACCCCGCCGCCCAAGCCCAAGACCGGCAAGGCCGCCTTGCCTCTCAAGAGGGACAGGGTACGTTGACAATTCCCATGTTCTGCGTTTTCTGCTTGTGCCGCTCAAGTTTTGGGTGTTGTAATGTCGTTTGCTGCTTGGGGAGCAGACGAGGTCGAAGCGGTTCTTGGAGGTACAGAAGCTGAGGGAGAACAAGAAGGAGTACGACGTTCCCGCGGCGATCTCGCTGCTGAAGGAGATGGCCAACCTCAAGTTTGTGGAGTCCGCGGAGGCGCACTTCCGTCTCAACATCGACCCCAAGTACAATGACCAGCAGCTGAGAGCCACGGTGACCGTTTCCTTTTCTGCTGTCGTCACGTTAATCACCTGTGTATTGTGGATTCGTAGCTCACATCTTTGCATGCGTTGCAGGTGAATTTGCCCAAGGGGACAGGGCAGACTGTTAAAGTTGCTGTTCTAACACAAGGCGCGTAGCTTGCTCATATAATTACTTTGCTAATCACTAAAATGTGTCATTTTTGCTGGACGTCACAGAATCGAGAATGCATAAACCATTCTGACTGTAGATCTGTACCTTAGTATTTTCTTCATTGTTGTTTTCTCAAAAAAATTAGAAATCTTTGTTGCTGATTGTAGGGTATTTCAGCATTATTTTAGGAATCTATAAGACCGGGAACTTACTTGCAATTGTACGGTAAATAATAAACCACAAATGTGAAGACAAATTCATCTATCATTTTTAGGTTGCAACCATATTCATAGTGCCGGTTTGCTTAGAGCTAAATGATCTAACATTTAACTTCATGCTGGAAGGCGTATAACTCATACCGGGTTGGGTAAGACAGCAAGCAGTTGTCTGTTGCATTAATGCACAGGAATCTGATCTAAGAATGTGGTGCTTCTAAATGGTTATGAACATTGTCTGCATGCTTGGTTGTTGTATAAAAATTGGTTGTCATCAAACATGTGTCAAAATGGTTGTGCAACATCATGGATTTTGTATTTTCCATGCATATGAGTTCACAGCACTTTGACATAGAATACAAAATCTAAAGGTAGAAGTTGTGAATTCTGCATGGCTATGATTTTTAATGTAGCCATCCCCATTAGAGAGTTCTTCAAGGTTAAAATTGCAAATTGGTCTTGAGTTTGAGAAGCAATGATTTAATAAATTGTATAAGTACTGCTTTGAATTTTCTTCATATATATACATATATATATATATATATATATATATGTATATATATGTTATCTTTGAGTTTCTTCATTCAGACCTGATGTAGATACACGTATTGTATATATATTTGAGAGGGGTGTTGAGATGTATTATATAGCTTCATGGTACTACTGTTTGTTTTAATGGAATCTCTTTGTGTCATCCTCAGAGGTTTTTAGGATTTAGTGGTACAAGATTGACATCTTTTTTTAGTTATGAATGCATTGAATTGGATAACCCAACTATGCATCTTAACTATGAGTTTGATATGCGTTAAATTGAATTTCTTTAGGTGCAAAAGTTGATGAAGCGAACAATGCTGGAGCTGACATAGTTGGTGGAGAAGACTTGATAGAGCAAATCAAGGGAGGATTCATGGATTTTGATAAGTTGATTGCCTCTCCAGATATGATGCCAAAGGTTAGTGTACTTGTGAAATGAGATAGAGTTCATGTTTCTGTTCTGACAAAAGTACATCAATAATATAAAGTAGAACCTTGAAGTGTCTGCAAAAAAATATTTCTTTGTGTATTATTTCATCTTATTCCATGATATGTATATGCCAGAAAGTTCTAGCCTTCCTTCATACAAATAGGTACTCTTAAAAATTGTAAACTTGATTCGTTGAGAGATTTTGTGCAAAACATACAATTTTTTTGTTTTAATGTCCTAAAAGACGTTGTAAGATTTATTGGTTCTATACTCAAAGTCCATATTTTTAGAGACATTAGACAAGACAAAGCTCTATATGCTCACAATTTTGTGTTCTTGTACTAGAACAATCTGAGCAAATAATGTCTGCTTTCGTTTCTTGGGCATACATGGAATACCTGTTGTTTTTACTGTCATAGATATTTATGTGATTATTAGACACTTCTTTTTCTTTTATCTTATCTTATTTCCTGTTTTACTTTTCTGACATTGTGCTCTAGTAAATTCTACTGCTCAAGTTTCTATAGTTAATGTGTTTGTTTGTTTTTTATTCATTATACCACTAAAGAGAAGTGAAATACTTGTTAACTATGAATGCTTCTTATTTCTTAAACTTGACGCAGGTTGCTAGTCTGGGTAAACTTTTAGGACCACGTGGACTTATGCCAAATCCTAAAGCTGGGACAGTCACTACAGATATTGCTCAGGTGTGCCACGCAGAATCTGTTGTTGCAATACTTTGAATGAGAATTGTGCTCCATAGTTGCATAAGCATTTTGTAGTATATAGCCGATCTAAATATGGCACATTGATCATCATTATCAAATTAAGAGTCCCCTCAAAAAAAAAAAAAAAAGAGTCAGTCAAAGTACAAGAGACCGAACCACAACAACTAAATCAAGTATAAAGATGAAAAAGAAAACCTCCATACACACGGGAGAACCTATGCCTCCAAAGAAACGTAGTTACCTAGCTAGTCAATGGAGTAAAGCTAAAGCCTTCTACACGTCATATCATATGTTATCGATGCTCTGCAAACTGGACTGCCACGACATTAGAGAATGTGATGTGTCCCCTTTCTTTTCCATTAGCTTCAAATATGTCAGTGCTAGCAAAATATATTATCTGGAGAAACCCTTCCAAAAAATTATTATCTGGAGGAATTTATTGAGGCTTTCAAAGAATGAAGTAAATGTTCGATAATCAGTTATTCAAGTTCCTCCTGTTGTGAATCTTCATGAAAGTAGGCAAGTTGTATACTTGGGTATCAGGTAGAATTTAGAACCTTTATGATAAGGTTATTTAAAGTTGCTACTAGATTGAGAAGGAAATTAATGTATTTTAAACAGACTGCATTGCTAGCTGATTAAAATGAAACTATGATCATCGAAGATAGAATGCAATTATATTGAAAATATCTAACAGGATACAAGGACATATTTTATCAAGTAGACATTTCCATTAGTTGAAGTTTAGCATACTCAATATTGTGTAACCGATGATAGTGTTTGCATTGTTTCATATTTTTTTTTTGGGGTTTCACGGAGGAAGCATATACATATTATAAGTAAAACTAAAGTAGAAACCAGAAAGTAACCTGAAAAATTCTGAGATCCCATATACTTCTTGGGCTTAAACCCTTGACAGGAACAAGGTCAAAACCAGTCCATTTAAGAAATGGTTAGTATGTCTACATCTTTTTTAGATGATATTAATTTACAATCATTCTACCACCAAACTCTTTGATTGATGTTTGATTCAATATTAAATTTGCTTCTATTATTCTTGAATTTATTTATTTTTTTTATTTAGTGTTTCGGAAATGGAGTTATCTTGGCATAATAAGTTCCTTGTTTCAGGCTATTCAAGAGTTTAAGAAAGGCAAAGTCGAGTACCGAGTCGATAAGACTGGCATTGTTCACCTACCTTTCGGAAAGGCCAACTTTTCTGAAGAAGACCTTATCATCAACTTGATGGCTGCAGTGGTATATATTAATTGTACTTCCCAGATATCTAGCAGTTTAATAAAATTCATTGTTATCTGCATGTCTTCAGTAAACTTGATATATTATCTTACTGTATTGGCAGAGATCGGTGGAATCAAACAAGCCATCAGGTGCAAAAGGAGTATACTGGAAAAGTGCACATATATGCTCATCAATGGGTCCTTCGCTAAAGTTGAACATAAGAGAAATGCTCGACTACAAGCCACCCACAGTCTAAATCCACAAGGGAACATGTAAATTTTCTCACTTAAATTATCGGTACCAGTCTTCCCATTGCAGAAAGGATCCAATGGCAGGAAAGAAAAAATCCATAAGGCCTAACTTTGGTGCTATAGATCTCCATTATTAAACAGGTTGCACACTGTAAAACTTGCTGTCAATTTTGGTTGTATGTATCGTTTTCAGTTGCATTTGACAGACACTTTTTCGTAGCTATGTTTAACAAGCTGCTAAGATTTCTAGTTTGTTCCTTATATCAGAGTAATATCTGAATCATAAATGCCTAAATTGCTAGGTACTATCAAGCAGTGAGCTTGATCTTGAACCGGAAAAAAAAACTTTGGAGGAATTTTTTTTTGCTATGTTTGATCCTAAAGTTATACATATTAGATCAAGCAAAACTTAAAATGCTGATTATGCAGGACTTCTAAGAAGTCCTACTCCAAGACGCAAATGATATGTGAATATGAATGGGTGAATTGAACTTTTCTTCCTCCTATCCAAAAAAATAAATGAGAATGAAATTCAAATTGGTTTTGAAGATTCATGGGCGATGACTGGACTGAACGATTGGATTGGATTGGATCAGTTTGGCCACGGTCAGGTCCATCCATAGTAAACCGTCAAAGCCGAGTTGAGCTATCTAAATTAGCCAATTCTTTTATGAGATCGGTCGATCCAACTTTTACAAAATAAAATTATCTACTTAGGTTAATTAGACGTGACTAATGAGCTCAGCTTGTAAGAAATTAATGAGACTTTAATAAGCATCCCATTTAATTAGTCATTTATTTAAATACCTTTAAGTAACCTCCTATTTCATTAAGTGATATATTTAATTAGCTTATGATTAATCTCTTATTTCATCAAATGAGATTTTTGAAACGTCCCTAGAAGATCACCTCGTCACGTGACAGAATACTCTTCTGGGAGCGCTAAGATATCATACATATCTTGACTTAAAAGTTGACTAAAAAGACCGAGTCAACAAAATGTGAAATAGATAAAAACTTTAAGGAGTCCAAAACTCTTTCTATAACATAAGAGAAATATGCGGAAGTCTTACATCATATAATTGTCTTAAAAGTCTAACTAGAATAACTCAATAGAAAAGACTAAAAAAAGATACACTAGTAGGATCACTAGACCTATGCAAAGTCAGCCACCACGAGCATCAGTCGTCGCATGTACCATCAGCATCCTGTACTGCAGACTACTCACCTGCAAAATTCAATACAGGGAAGAGAAGTATTCATGAGCTATGAAGCCCAGTATGTAAGGCAATCAATAGATAAGCATGACATAATAAACAAAAAGCAATATAAAAAAGTTAATAATAAAATCAAAAGGTCAATTATTTATTTCCTTAACTTTCTTACATTTCTTACTTATCATCTTTAACTTTACATCATCTTAACATCTTACATGAAGCCGATCATCTCAGATTGTGTTCGTACTTCGAAGCGGGTTGCGTCCTCATTCATTACTTCATTAAAGTATATCAGCCGACACGTTAGGGCAACGCAGGTCGTGTACATCGTTAACTCGGGCCGTTTCTCATGACCATAATATTATTAGGTTTAACTGTTCATCTTCATCAGTCGACGCGGACCGTGTGTGGTCAAAGCGGGCCGTGTTATATGTCTTTCATCTATTATTAAACATATTAAATTTGATCGTGTGCCTTACATCAGGATGACATAAGCCGGTTTAATGATCCGTTGTGTCCAACAAGACGGCTGGCCTTAGGGTGTAGTCGAGGACGCGACCTTGTCCCGAAAGGTTTAGACCGTATCCTGACATCATACGGTCGCGTCGGTGGACGTGGTTGTGCCCAGGGTGGACACACTGCGTCACACTGACATGACAAACACGCGTCGAAGGCGCGACATTGTTTGACAAATGCGGGTCGCGTCGGAGGAGACGCGGTCCGCGTCGGAGGAGACGCGGTCCGTGTTCATCATCATCTTCTTAATTCGATGAATAGTTATTGTAATGAACAATACATAAGTTTTGGCCAAATTAATTATTCATCTAGGCAAATAATCATCTATTAAACATTCTAATAATCATAATCCTCTAACATGAATCCCAACATGCAATTTAATTATCATGGAAAACCTATCTATTGAGATCCACCTATTTACATATCGAATCATGTAGGGTAGTTCTTCGATCTTTAACAACACCCTCTTGATCTTCTCTACTGTTCCTGATCTCCTTCACGTTCTCTTAAATATTTGAGCATATTTCTAAGATGGGAGAATGGAAGAGAGAGAGAGAGAGACCTTACCTAGAGCGAGAAAACCTGGCGGCTAGGGCTTTGGGAGAGAAAGAGTAAAATTATGAGGCTCTCTCTATGATCTTATTTATAGGCATAGGGATTAAGATTTTCTAGTTAAATTCAATTCTAATTTAAATTTGAATTTTGAGATTTAAACTAAACAATCTCATCTAATCAATTCTCATATTTTAATTGATTTGAATTTGAATCCTAGAATTACACACATTAAAATATTATTATCTTAATTAAACCCGGACTACCACTTGGCAGTCTCCAACACGGACTGTGTTGTGCCAACACTGATCTCTCCCAAACCGGCTGTGTTGGTCTGTGGTGTTACATAATAAACCTCTTAAAAAAAGAATTCGTTCTCCAATTCAGGACGATGCTAGATGCTTAACAAATAATGCTAGAAATTCCTTGCGCATTTCGAATTCCAGCTCCCATGTTGCTTCACTATCTCGGCGTCGACTCCACACCACTTTGACTAACTCAACTTTCTTATTTTTCTTGCCGTTGTAAGCGACGCTCTAGGATCTTCATAGGTTGCTCCTCGTATGTGAGGTCCTCTTTTAGGTTGGGCTCCTCCATTCTGATCACATTGGCATCATCGTACTGGTACTTTCTCAGCATGGATACGTGGAAGACGTTGTGCACTCTCTCATAAGAAGGGGGTAGTGCTAGTCAACATGTTATTTTTCCAATTAGCTCCAACACCTCGAAGGGACCCACATAATGAGGGTTGAGCTTACCTCGTTTGCTAAACCTTATGACATTTTTGGTGGGGGAGATCTTCAACATCACTTTGTCTCCCACTTGGAAAATCTATTCTTGATGTCCTTTGTCAACATATATCTTATGTCTGCTCTCTGCAGCCTTCATTCTTCTTTCAATGAGATCCACCCGATCAACATATTCTTATATTATCTCTAGGACCATATTCAACATTTTCTTTTTTTCATATTATTCCACCAATAGATCCTTTGTAAATCCTTGTACATCTTTGTGCTTCCCGGGTGGATGATGAACTTTGACTTGTGACCTTCATTCAGCACCTCCTTCCTAAGTGCTGCATCACTGGGAACCCATAAGTGACCTCTGTATCTGATCCCTCCATCCATGGACATGATGAAATCTTGAGCTTCATGGTTGCACCTCTTGCGCATGTGGTCGAACTCTGGATCAGCTGCTTGGGCAATAATAATTATGTTCACCAAGTCTGATTGTACTTGATGAACCATCAATGTAGCTTCGGTCCTGCTAGGTCTTGGGTTCCACATGATTATGTCCTTCAGCTAGTTCCACATGCATACTCTCATGCTGGCAAGTGCTCCTTATCACTTCCTTCTTAAAACATCAACGACTGAGTTGGCCTTCCTTGGATGATATCCAATTGTGATCTCATAGTTTGTCAGACACTAAATCCATCTGCGTGGTCTCATGTTGATGTCTTTTTGTGTGAAGATATACTTTAGGCTCTTGTGATCTGCGTAAACATCAAAGTTTTCGCCATATTGGTAGTGCCTCTATATCTTTAGGGCAAAAACCACTATTGTCAACTCCAGGTCGTGTGTGAGATAGTTAACTTCATGCTTCTTGAGTTGTCTAAAAGCATATGTCATGACCTTGTCATGCTACATGAGTACACGGCCAAGACCTGTTCCACAAGCATTATTGTACACCACATACCCACCACTCCCAAATAGAATGGTCAGTACTGGTGCAGTCGTCAGTCGGATCCTCAGTTTTTGGAAGCTCTGCTCGCACTTTTGGAACCAAACAAACTTTACTCATTTCTTTGTCAAGTTTGTCAAAGGTGATGTGATCTTGGAGATGTCTTTGATAAATCACTTGTAATATAATGCTAGTCCCAAGAAGCTACGAATCTCCCCAATATTTTTTACAATGATCAATTTGAGACAGCTTCAACCTTCACTGGGTCCACCGTGATCCTTTGCTTCGACACGATGCGCCCGAGGAACATAATCTGGTCCAATCAGAACTCATATTTAGATAACTTTGCATATAACTAGTGTTGTCACAAATGTTCCAATATGATCATCAAATGCTCTCTGTGTTCCTTTGGGCTCGATGAGTAGATCAAAATGTCATCTATAAAGACAATGACAAATTGATCCAAGTAGGGTTTGAACACCCTACTCATCAGATCCATGAATGCAGCATATGCATTCGTCAATCCAAAGGGCATCACCAAAAACTCGTAGTGCCCGTATCTAGATATGAATGCGATCTTGGGCACATCCTCCTCTGCAACCTTCAATTGATGATAAACGCTCCTCAGGTCAATCTTTGAAAATACTATATCTTTGAAGAGTTGATCGAAAAGGTCATCAATCCTCGATAGAGGATACTTGTTCTTGATGGTGACCTTATTGAGCATCATGTAGTCGATGCACAACCTGATAGAGTCGTCCTTCTTCTTCACGAACAAGACCAGAGCGCTCCAAGGTGAGACACTCGGTCAGATGAAACCTTTGTCCAGGAGCTCTTGTAGTTGCTTATTTAACTCCTGCATCTCTACAGGTGCCATCATGTAGGGTGCCTTTGAGATTGGAGTTGTGCCTGGTAACAACTCTATCTGGAAGTGCACTTATCTTTGTGGTGGTAAGTCAGAGATAGCTTCTGGAAAGACATACATGTATTCTCTGACGACATCCAACTGTTGTGGGTCCTTCTCCTTAGGCTCAATGCTGGTGACACTAGCTAAGTATCCTCTGCATCCACTCTCGAGCAGTTGTTGTGCTTGCATAACCGTTATCAGCATCTTGTTGTCATTTGTGGTCCTTCCTCTTATCGTTGCTTGATGCTTGCCGTGAGAGTTGATGACCACCTTCTTCTTCTTGCAAAAGAGTACAACATGATGGTAGGACAACCAATCCATACCCAAGATGACATCATACTCCTTCATAAGGATGACTATCAGTTCTGCTGAGTAGTCCTTCCCCTTCACTGTCACTAGTACATTAGAAAGGTACTTCAAGGTATGGAGGGTGCCCATAGGGGTAGTGATGCCCATGATATATTTCATGTCCAATGCAAGTAATTTCAGGATTGTTGCACAATCATGAGAAATAAATGAATGTGTGGCACCAGAATCAAATAAAACAGAAGTATTGAGTCCAGCTATAGGAAGAGTACCTCTGATGACATCTTGATTGGATTGAGCTGGGTCTACTTCCATATTGTAAGCTCGGCCATGTACAACATAGTTGACATTGCCCCTACGATTCTGGTCATTCTTCCTGTGATCATGCAATCCCTGATGTAGTGCCCATGCTTCCCACAGTTGATGCAGGCACCGGTCTTCATGCGACACTCCCTAGTATGTTGGCGCCCGTAGTGATTGCATACTGCTCCTCTTTGTGGTGCTTGGGGCTGCTGCTGCTGCCGTGGTGGAGGTGCATCTCTAGGTACATAAGGTCTAAGGTGGTTGTCCCTGCGGTTGTCATATCTGATTGGGCGCTGAAGCTGCCAATCCCACCTCGATCGATTCTGGAAGACCTACTGCATGGGAGCTTTGCCTCTGGCATCCTTGTTACGATTGACTTCATCTTTCTCCACGCGTTCTGCCAATTCAAAGGCCTCATTGAGGGTCTTGCAGTTACCCCCGAGAGTCTTAGCCCTCATGTCTGGAGTCAATCCTTGGACAAAGCAGTATGTCATGTCCCGCTCCTCGAGTCCAAACTTGCAGTACTTCTCATATCAGACGAAGGAATTATGGTATTCGTCCAATGTCATGTTGTCTTGCTACAGCTCCAGGAATTCTTGTTGTTTCAAGCTGCGTTGATAAGTAGTGAAGTAACACTTCTCAAAAACTTTCTTGAAGCTCTTCTATGGAATAACTTTCTGGTCAGGAAATTTGGTGATTTTGGTGGTCTTCCACCAGTCTTTGGCATCCTTCACCAAGCGATGTGCAGTGTACAGGACTTTCATCTCCTTTGAGCAAGGAATCGGTGCGGAGGTCTCCCCCATGGTATCCAGCCAACGCTCTGCATCATCCACACCCCTCAAAACCCTTAAACTCAAAAGGGGATATCTTCATAAAATGCATGATTGTATCCTTAATAGCATAAGTCTACTGGCCTTAGGTAGGTGGGGCCTGCTGACTTTGGTTAGGAGGGATCTACTAAGTCTGGTTTGGCGGCGCATGATTGTTCCTGGCCTCACTTTGCGCCTCATTTTGATTTGCATTAGGCTCAACTTGCTAACTAGGAGCACGTCTAGGAGCCATCTGTGCATATCATAAATAATCATGTCAATTCAATGCTTATGTCTTACGAGGAAAACTTACTTCTGGTTGGTGTTGCGACTGCTCGTGAAGCTTTGCACATGATACTATAATACAATGGGACGCCAAAAGGGTCCCGACGTTAGGCTCTAATACCTTAATTGTAACGTCCCCAGAAGACCATCCCGTCACGTGGCAGAATGCCCATTTGGGAGCGCTAAGACATCATACATATCTTGACTTAAAGGGGACTAACAAGGCTGGGTCAACAAAATGCAGAATAAATAAAAATTTTAAGGAGTTCAAAACTCTTTCTATAACATAAGGGAAATATGTGAAAGTCTTATATTATACAATTGTCTCAAAGGTCTAACTAGAGCAACTCAATAAAAAAGACTAAAAGAAAGAGACATTATTAGAATCACTTAAAATATGCAAAGTCAGCCACCACGAGCATCAGTCATCGCATGCACCACTAGCATTCTATACTGCAGACTACTCACCTACATGATTCAATACATGGAAGAAAAGTATCCATGAGATATGAAGCCCATTATGTAAAACAATCAATAGATAAGTATGACATGATAAATAAAAAGCAACATGAATAAGCTAATGATAAAATCAAAAAGTCAATTATTCATTTTCTTAACTTTCTTACATTTCTTACTTATCATCTTGATCATCATCTTTAACTTTACATCATCTTAGCATCTTTCATAACTTAACATCTTTCATAACTTTATTAACTTTTATAGCTTTGCATCAAGAGTGAGCTAAGACTGATAGTCAAACATCAATCAGTCTGAGTATACTTTACACAAAGAGTGAGCTATGTCTATGGTCAAACATCAATCACTCGACATCATCATCATCATCATCTTACTTCATTTTAAATCATACTTCAGTGATCATCATTAATCATCATTCATAAAAATCTTAATTCCTCTAATGCAATATTTAAATCAAGTGGTTATCTTTGTCTTAGTCATTAGTGCCTTTGAAATGACTTTGAGGGTTGTTTTGGTCACTTTGAATTGCTCATGAGTCTTGGAGGTCTCGTCATAAGTCAATGGGGGTACACAAGCCATGACCAACATAGGATGCTCGAGAAATCCTTTCGTTGCAGGGCGGGGAGAAGCCAAGCAACATCAACTAGGTGGAAGTTGCCCAACTCGTCCTATCTTAAACATCACTAATTAACGATATATTGTGACCTCATCATTTAAAATAATCATTCCATCATCTCAACAATGCCGACATGAGCTGTGTCGGCTACGAACACGATCTGTGTTCGGTGTTGAATTCAACTTCATCAACGGGCCATTCCGGCGGGTTGATACGATCTGTGTCGGGTAAAGACACGATCTGTTTTCCATCTTCACATCATCTTCTTATAATTATTAAATTAAACTTCTCAGGCTGTGTTCGTACTTCGACGCGGGTTGCGTCCTTATCCATTACTTCATTAAAGTATATCAGCCGACGTGTTAGGGCAACACATGCCGTGTACATCGTTAACCTGGGCCGTTTCTCATGACCTTAACATTATTAGGTTTAACCGTTCATCTTCATCAGCCGACGCGGACCGTGTGTGGTCAAAGCGGGCCGTGTTATGCGTCTTTCATCTATTATTAAACACATTAAATCTGATCGTGCGCCTTATGTCAGGATGACGTAAGCCAGTTTAACGATCCGTTGTGTCCGACAAAATGGCTGGTGTTAGGGTGTAGTCGAGGACGCGTTGTCATGATCCCGGTTCAAACCTTGGTTTGATCTGTAAGCCACGACTTATTACGGTCGATCAAATACAATATAACAAAAGTGTGTCATAATTAATTTGATATATCACATGATATTATCACAATGTATCCATAACACAGACAATATATATATATATATATATATATATATTGATCTCAGAGCAAATTCACACTATTTTATATTTTTATATTATTCAACATTTTCTTTTTACACATAACATCCTTATACAAAAACTATACATCATGAGGAGTCATACATCCTCACAAAATGACCAAAGTAGAGACTTAAGTCTCGTCTATATCTCGTACAAAAGTGCTTCAATCCATATAGAGGATCTCCAAGTACGTCCACAACACTAGTCTACTGATCTGAAAAAT
>LTAE01007402.1:6696-22872 GCA_001647135.1 Pontederia paniculata
AGTCTCTCTCTCTCTCTCTCTCTCTCTCCTTCTCCCTTTTACTTCTCTCCTATTTTTCTCACTACAAGAAATTTCACAATTTGCAACGGCTCCTTCGTTGCATATCTGTCGCAAAATTGCTCGTCGCAGATTTTTTGCAACGGAAATGTCATCATATAATGTAACACTTCCGTCGCAAAACAATTGCAACGGGTGTTTTTGCAAGGAGGTGTCGTCGCAAATTATGAATTTTCTTGTAGTGTCTCTCTATGTCATAAGGTAAGGCAAATCAAGTTTTGTCTTCCCATTTTCTTATTTTTCTCTTTGGCCTCACACCGGGGACACATGTAGGAAAATCAACAATGAGGAATAACGTTGAGGCGTGTGAAGAAAACCTAAGATCGTCAAAAAGTATGTAGGATGATCCTTAGGATCTATATATTTGATATACTTTACCGATCCATTTATTTTTATTTCTATGGATTTAAAATGATTGGAGACTTTTTATTTAGATATAAGCTATTAAAGACAATCTTGATAGATATAATTATGTGCATGTATTGAAATATGATAGCCATTTTTTTGCCAAGTTTTTACTCCAACATTGACCTTAAAGTCATGATAACGAGAGTAATCATTGTCGCACCTGCAGACTGACATGAACCGCATCAATCAACCAGGTAGAACCACACCAAACCTTGACGCAGGCCTCGTCACGTGAATCATGGATTGTATCCCTATATTTTATTCATAGTAATCCGACGTGGATCATGTCCTATAGAATCCACGTTGCGTCAAACCTATGGACAATAAACGATGACCCGTCACTTGAATCAGACTATGTTCTTGCAACTGATCCATGTTTGATAATTAATAAACCCTTAGTTTATTGAAGAAGTTAATGGCACTAGCAAAATGGCTTGTATTGAAACCAAAGATGGACGTTGTTCAACATGAAAATCACAATGGCTAATACATGAAAAAAATGGGTCATGTCACACGAAACGCGGACCATGTTTCATTGATTGTATGTGTGCAATGTGATGTTTATTAAAAGATATTTAAAAAGATAATAAAAGTTAAAAGAAACAAATAAGAAGAATACGTTAATCAAGATAAAATAAAAAAATTGTGGGAGAAAAGAATGAAAGTTAAATATAGAGAGATTGTGCATAGCTTAAGGTAACATAGTGAAATTCCAAGCCAGTGGAGGCAAAACACTTGTGATCACTATATTTATTGTACATGTCTCTCCACCTTGTGCCACAGATCAAGAATTTCATGAAAAGAGAATTCTACCCGCAAAAATATAATCATCGCGACGATGTACAACCATTGTCGAAAATAACTAAAAGTGTCATGATGTTCCCTTAAAAGTTGAATAAATATTCACAAGATAAAAAGATGAAAGAAAAGAATAAGTTAAAAGATAAACTTCAAAGAAAGAAAGAAGAAGTTAAAATATATCTTCTAAGAATTTTAAAAAAAATCAAAGAAGCAAAGATGAAAGTAAACATCAAACAAATATGATTCCAAGTAAAAGGATGTTACAAAGTCAAAGAATGAAATGTCAGAAAAGAAAAATAATCCAATGTGCTCTTGATTGTTTGTGCCTTGATTTGTTTCATGTCTTGCAAGATGATTTTGGCGCAAATATTTCATGGATATGATAAGCTTATATCTATATGGATCCAACATATTTTATTTTATTTTATTGTTGTCCTATCAAGCCTGACATACTAGGCATTAGCTCATGAGAGGTCAAACTCTTCCACATCTAGATTCTGGAGATGATCATAATTAACTGACGATAATGGTGGTGATGATGTTTATGAACAGCACAAGTGATTGCACATGACTTAGACTAGGTCTAGTTAGGTGTTTGAATAGATTGAGATGAAATAGTTTGCATTTGAGTTTTATTATAGTCATCTTAGTCTATATTGGATAATGTGACCTTAGTCCTTATTTTTAATTAAGACTTTCACAATGCACAATTTTACAATTTTTTTTTTAATTTCCGCACATGTTTACACTACTTTGATTATAAAAGAATCAAATGGCAAGTCAAGAATGGAAAGTAAGCAAGTGTAACATCTCTAAGAGTCGTTTGAATAATTGTTTGGAATGTTCTTTTGAGGGTGTTACATGTTGGGTTATCCTAGTAAGGGTGTCTTGATAGTTTAGGATTTAAATATCATTGATTCTTAGTCTATATATATTTGAAAACAGAGCCGATAAGGAGTGTTCTCAATTTATTTCAAAATTTAGATAATTGATCTATCCAATAAGTGTTATCATAATTTTGATCTTCAAATTCATCTAGGAATCAAATATGACAATTAATTACATATATTTTTCATTGCACAGGTGAAATATTATTTGTTATAAATCTCATTCATCATTCTGAGGTCATGAACATTATCTTATCTAATCTTTTATTTTTCTGAAACTGAAATTTCACCAATTCATGTATTCTCTTGTTAGCTTGTGAAGTTAGATATTTGAGTTTGTTTCTTGTGTGATCAATAACTTGGTTCCCATTACACTTTGTTACTTGAACGATTAGTATACTTACTAGTATATTTTTCACATGATAAATCCTGGCATCAATAGCACATGATGAATCCTCACATCAATTACCCAAGGGTTTATGATAACACATTTTGGGATCTATGTCAATATTATTTGTTCATTAATATATGATTTTTTTTGTAGTGATATATATATATATATATATATATAATATATATATATATAATTAATCTAGTATTAGCAGTCATAGAGTCTGTCCCAAGAAATCTTTTGCGCAAGATTTCGAACGTGCATCTTCACCTTATGGCTCAGCCCTTACCATCAAGTGACTCAACGTCTCGGTAATCTTTATATGTATAATATCTGAATATTTCAAAATATTTATAAGTTCTGTTTTCATTGGTCTAGTGAACTAATATATTAGAAAATTATCAAAAATAAAAATATGATAACCAAATTGAAACTTCTTAAAATAACCTTAATCTTATTAGAAATTTTGCCTCTTTTTGGTAGAAACTGGAAACCATGATTAACATGGATATGAAGAACCATTCAACAACTCTCTTGAGATGGCATCGTTAAAGTTGTTAAGATTATAAATGCAAATATAATGCTCTCCCTAAAGATTTTAGATTGGTCGAAAAATCCTAAGTTCAAATCACAATGGAGCTCGCATTAAAAAATAATTTTCTCCCTTACTATTTCACGTGTTAAGCTTTGAGTTAAATCAAAGTTATCAGCAACTCACACAAGAAAGAGAGTGTTAAGATTATGAATATAAAGATGTTGCTCTTCCTAATGGCTTAGGCAATTGAAATTATTAATAGCAGATCAAGTTTTACAAAAGTTATGACTATCATGAACTTCCTTAAAAAATCTTTACATAATTGAAGCATGTATCTTATCAAGTCTTCTCTTATTCAATCAATGCGAGCAATAACCTCATTTCCTCGGACATAGAGAAGTTAGATTGGGGATCCACTCGTCTTTTACCTCTTTATAATGGACTCCCAAGTCTTCTCTAAATTGATACATAATGTTGTCACAAAAGCTAAGATTGATCGTGCATTTTTCTTTCTCCAACATTTAGTCATATTCTATATGGAGGTGATATATTAGTGATAAGGTACTTTTCAACCATGGATTCGCAAGGATAATCAGAAGCACATTGTATGGTGTTGGAAATTGATCTTGCGTGTTATGACAAAATTCAATTTGATCTCCTTAAGCAAATTAGAGATGATAAGAATAAAAACAATATCAATTATTGTTCCTTTTGGTTGCATGCCTACTTTTGTAAATGCTAATTGCAAGTATCCCACCTAGTCATTTAATGGTTTATGGAAAGAAATATTTGCAAGTATCCCACCTAGTCATTAGTGGTTCTTGGAATAAATATTTGTCAATATTTTGGACCTGAACTACTTACTCACATTATTAACATTCTTTTACCCTTTCACCTTAGTGATGACTCATGGATTTGGTAGATGAGAAATATTCTTATGTTAGCTTCGGAAATCAATATTTTTATGAAAACTTGCCTACATTAGGATACAATGGAAATCAACGTAGATATCAGTCTCCATTTGCCAATGTTATGGACTCTAGTTTGAGACATCATGTCATCTATTCTTAGAATGTCCCATAGTCAACAATTTTTTTATCTTGTTTCAATCCATCATTAGTTTTATCTTTGAATAAGTATCCTGGGATAAGACCACTGACTCGTGTAGGGTTTTGAATTTACCCTCATTGGATAATGGTTTTAAGGACTATGGAAGAATATGAACAATTAATATCCATTTATGTAATACTCATAGGGACACATTAAAATTTAGGAGAGAGCTATAGAAGCCTATAATAAACACATTAACCTCCATGTAGCTACTTTTATAGATAGAACCACAATGGGATCCACCTCCTCTAGGTTGGATAGGAAGATGGAGGGATGAATTTATAGCTTGATATTGGACGGAGGTTTTACATGTGCAAATGCTTATCACAAGTTTTTTTGGCACTATGCCGAAGCAAAAGCTGACCCATAATTGGGGGCTTCACTTGCTGCACAACAAAGGCTCTAAACAAATCATAATGCAAGTAATCTATTTCATTTACACATCCTTGAGGTTAAAAAAGGGACTAACGCACAATTGGATATTGTCGTTTTCTTTTCTTTTCATATTATATTTTATCTTATAGTATCTGAAAGTATTAGCTCGACTAATTTTTCAAATTGAACGCTGGATGAAACTTTCAATAAAAATCTTTTACATATAGAGGATTGAAGTTGAGATCTCCTTAAATAAGAAAGAGATCCTTAAGATTCTACTTCAATTCGGATTGATTTATATAATTTTGATGTTGTCATATATAAGCATGTTTATAAAGAGGTTAATCATATTATAAATCATATTGCTAATATTGCTAGAACAAGGATAAGTTTATTAATTTCAGATATATAGATCTCCCTCCCTGAGTAGCTTTTCTTTAGAAAAAAAAGGAAACTAGAAAGAAAGGAAGAAAATGGAGAGCACCCACGCCGTGGCTACTGGTTGTTGCTTTGAATGATGTGTTCCACCAACCTGTCCAAGTCCATGTACGAAGAACCGCCTTCGCGTATGGTGGCTGCTGTTCTTGCCTTCAAATCCTTCGCCCTCTCTCTCATCCGCTTCCCTGCTTCGTTCTCCTCCGACGTCGCCATTAGTGTCTCGATAGCCTTCTCCACCTCCTCCTTCCGGAGGCCGTTCTCCAGCGTTACGCCCACCTCCCAGGCGTGGCTCACGTACCTCGCGTTCCCCATCTGATCCGAGAAGCCCGGCAGGCAGAGCATAGGGACCCCCTCCGACAGGCTCTCCATGATGGAGTTCCAGCCGGAGTGCGTCCAGAAGCCGCCCACTGCCGCATGGCTCAGCACCTCCTGCTGCGGCGCCCACTGCACCACCATGCCTCGCCCTCCTCGTATCGCTTCCTCGAGCTCTCCGGGGAACTCCACTTCCGCACCGCCCCGGACTGAGCCTGATCTCACCACCCAAAGGAAGGGCCGCTTGGAGTTCACCAGTCCCAGGGCCACCTCGTCGAGCTCCTTCTGGTCCATGGAGGACAAGCTTCCGAAGCTCACATACAGGACCGAGCCCGGGGTCTGGTCGTCCAGCCACTCCATGCAACTGCGATCCTGGACGGAGATGCTGCTCTGAGTGCTCGGCGAGAACTTGTGCATGGGACCAAGGGCGAATACCGGGATGCCGAACGCTTGCCTAAGCTTTTCCAGCTCCGGCCCTTCGATGGCGTCGAAGGTGTTAACTATGATACCTGAAGAGGTCTTGAACTCGACGGCCAGGAGCTTTAGCAGCCGAGCGTACGCCTCCTGCACGCTGCTCTGTTTTATGTATAACAGATCCTTCACTCGAAGAGGTGGCAGCTCCTCCACTGGGAGCTCGAGCTTTGAATCTGGAAAAGCAAACTAATTGTTGTTCTAATCTATTCACGTCAATTTGGTAACCAAAGACCAGGTAGTAGTACTATACCTTCGGCTGGGAGATAGCCTTTGTCGAAGAGAAGGTGATACACCGCCAACTCGTAGGTGGTGGCGGCGCTTCCCGTCCTCAGAACCAGCGTCGGCAGCCCGAGCTGCTTCGCGGCGGCCTGAATCCTGTACATTATGTTGTCAAGGACCACGCAGGCAACCGGCGGACGGTCCGAGGAATTCTCCGACAGGATCCTAGCCATCTCGTCGCGGAACGGCTCCACGCAATTGGCGTTCACGAGTTCGACGAAGGACACCGGGTCGCCTGCGCCACCGCCGCTGACGCCTGACAACCCGCCGTCCGGAATGGTAATCAGCTCGTACGGACATGAGGAAGGGTCCGGGGCATTGAACTGGGGATGGAGGATGGTGACGGCGAGGCCCTTAGCGTGGAGGAGGCCGGCGAGCTGGAACGCGGGGTTGATGTGGCCCTGAAGCGGGCATGGGAACAGCACCACTCGGCGGCCAACTCCACTCGTCTCTTCCATGTTGTACATTGTAAAGAATCGAGACGCAAGTGTTAGGAAATAATGGAGTCCACTATCTTTTATTTTCTCCATTATTTATTTCTCATTTCTCTTTTTTCTATATATGGTAAGACCAATTCAAATTATATTTAGAATTGATAAGACCAATTTGAATTGCATTCATAATTAGTAAAATCAATTTGAATCATAATTAGAATTGATAAAATCAATTCAAATTCGTAACACCAATTCGAATTGTATTCAGAATTGGCAAGATCAATTTGAATTGTATTCAGAATTGATAATACCAATTCAAATTATATCTAGGATTTTATGTTTGAACAAATTCTATAATATGAAAAAAAATTCAAAAAACAGTACCAATTGGTTGTGCCTCAAAAATCTTATTCTTCTCTCTTGTTTTTTTTTCTTTCGCTAATTCTACATCACAATCAAGCCTAGCGCTAAACATGGTATCACAGCCTCGTTTGTTGCATATCCCAGGAGATTGTGATGGCGAGGGAGGGTGCAGAGAGTCCCGCACGAGGGGTGGTGGTGGAACGCATCATGAACTATCATGAGCAGGATCTCATGATGAAGGTGAATCTCAAAGCACAAGGGCTCTGGGAGGCGATCAAGGACGACGAGCTCGAATGCCACGAGGACCGGCTAGCCTTGGCCGCCCTCCTTCGCGCGGTGCCGACTGAGATGTGGTCGACTCTTGCAATGAAGAAGATAGCAAAAGAGGCGTGGGAGGCGATACGGGTGATGCGCATGGGCATCGCTCGTGTCCAAGAAGTCAACGCCCAGAGGCTTCTCAAGGAGTTCAAGAACATCTCCTTCAAGGATGGCGAGTCTGTCGACGACTTTGCCATGCGCATCGCCGGGCTTGCAAGCAACTTGCGAGCACTGGGCGAGATGGTGGAGGAGGTGCATGTCGTCAAGAAAATCCTATGCGTTGTGCCACCACGGTATTCACAGATCATTCTCTCGATCAAGACCCTACTTGATCCCAAGATGATCTTGGTTGAGGAACTCGTGGGGCGACTGCGCGTAGCGGAGGATCGCTTTGACATCGACACAATCATCGACAAGATGGAGCATCTCCTTCTCGCTAAGGAGGACTGGATGGACAAATACAAGCAAAGGCTCCAGTCAGAGTCATCATCGAGCAACGACAAGACAGCCCGATGGAAGGTGAATGGCATAGCGCGGCCTGATGGCCGTGACACCGCAGTGAAGTTGACCTTTGAGGCCACTCCGCATCGTCGAGGAAAATGTCACAACTACGGCATATATGGCCACTGGGCGAAGGAGTGCAAGAGGCCACGATGCGAGTGCAAGATGAGGCCTACATCACACAAGGAGGAGGTCAGGTGCAACAACCCACACTATTGATGGTTGTGACGACCACCGAGGAGCGCATAGAGAAGCATGTCGTACACCTCAATGAGGACAAGGTCCATCTGGCATACCACGATGACGACGGGTGGGTGCTCGACACCGGGGCGAGTAACCACATGATGGGGTGCAGGTCCGCACTTGCGTCTCTCAACAAGAATGTGTGCAGGTTCGAGGAACACAGCGTGTGGAACTAGGACGAGAAGAACGGTGATGCTGCCCCATCGGCCATGTTCGATGTCGAATTTCTTTACCGTGGTCGGGGGTGCAGCAACACGCGATGATGGGGCTCCACACCAACCACAGTCTCCAGCTACACCAAGGTCGCCTCTAGCAACACCAACGGCTGCGACACCAGAAGTCAGCTTCGCTACATCGCCGACAGATGGTGCCTTCGACTCTGAGGGAGTTCCGCAGCAATACCGGACGTTGGACTTGATGAACGCCACTGAAGAGATCACTGAGTATGAGTACAGTGGCCTGTGTCTACTTGCAGTTGAGGAACCATCGAGTGTAGAATAGGCACTGGTGGAACACGTGTGGTGTGATGCAATGGAGGCTAAAATAAAATCTATTCATGACAACAAGACCTGGGAGTTTGCTACACTTCCACTGGACACAAGGCGATAGGATTGAAGTGGGTCTTCAAAGTCGAGAAAGATCCGGCGGACAATATTGTCAAACACAAAGCCCGACTCATCGCCAATGGGTATAAACAGCGTCAAGAAGTAGACTTTGACGAAGTATTCGCACAAATGGCGTGCATAGAGACTGTGCATATGCTACTCACGCTAGCTGCACATGGCAATTGGCAGGTACATCATATGGATGTGAAGTCTGCATTCTTGAACGGAGAATTGGCGGATGAGGTGTATGTGCAGTAGCCTCCCGGTTCATCGATGATAAATCGCGGCAAGGTGCTGAAATTGAAGAAGATGCTACTCAGACTACGGCAACCGCCGCGAGCTTGGTATGCCAAGCTTGACAAGGAGCTGCTTCAGTTGGGATTCATGAAGAATCCACTGGAGCACGCCATGTACAGATGCGGCACATGCCAAAAATTTTTGCCAGTTGGGGTGTGTGTTGATGATCTCATCATCACCGGGACGAGCAAGGAAGATATTGAAGCATTCAAGCTGAAAATGAAAGAGAAGTTCAGCATGAGTAATCTTGGCCTACTGAGCTACGACTTGGGAGTTGAAGTCTGCCAGAAGAAAGGTGAGACTACCATCTGTCAGAATGTTTTCGCTACTAAGTTATTAGAAATTGCAGGGATGATCCGGTGCAATTTGTGTCACACTCCAATGGAGAATCGACTCAAGCTTAGCAAGAAGGGAAGGTGGACATTGATCATGTTGGCACTAATGATCAACTGGTGGACATACTGACCAAGGCACTAGGACGAATCAAATTTATTGAGTTTCAGCAATAATTAGGGGAGTAATGGAGTTGCAGTAGAATTAGGGGGTGATTTGTTAAGCAATAATCTTATGCAATATCTTTTATTTCATGTTTGTCCATTATTTGTTTCTCCTTTCTCTTTTCTCTATATATGGTAAGACCAATTTGAATTGCATTCAGAATTGGTAAAACTAATTTGAATTATATTCAGAATGCCAAGATCAATTTAAATTGGCAATACCAATTCGAATTGTATTCAGAATCAGCAAGACCAATTTGAATTGTATTTAGAATTGGTAATATCAATTCAAATTATATATAAGATTCTGTGTTTGAACAAATTCTATAAATACGAAGAAAACTCAAAAAGCAACCCCAATTGATTGCACCTCAAAAATCATATTTTTTTCTCATCTTTTATTTTTTCTTTCGCTAATTCTGCATCATAATCAAGCCTAGCGCTAATGATAATAATGAGTCGTCACTATGTAGCCACGTAGATAGCATTTATAAAAAAATTGTTTTTTCATAATTTATAAAACCAAAGTTAGCATGTGTAAAAGTAAATCAATTATTATTATTATTATTATTATTATTATTATTATTATTATTATTATTATTATTATGTCAAATTTGGTGTAGTCATGCTTTTTTTATGATTGATTTCTCTTGTTATGTTGGACGACGAGGGGATGAGGAGGAGGCACAATCATCACATGGAAAAGTAACTTCACATGGAATAGTCAATCTTGGTGGCTACCATATATAACGCATAGGCCCCACGTTATAAGTGCACTTTTCAATAGTCCAAGATATTTGTCATCTCATATTCGAATTATTGGGTGTTAAATTTGTGTCCACAAGTTTATAGATCAGATTAACTAATATAGTATGAGAATGAAAACTTTAAACCATTCTTATCATAGTTCAATCCATTATTAACCGGATTTAGGTTTGATTGAAGCCTTCTTTTACTACTAGTGACGTCAATTCTGTTTATGAATTAACTAGTGGCGATGTGCACAAGAGCAATTACACATTTGCAATCAGCAATCCTGAATTGAATAAGTTAATTTTTGACATATTATTTTTTATTTAAAGGTAAAATGACTTTTTATTAACATTCACATATTCAATATAGAATTACATGAAAAAAAATTACTGTTGGACTAGTAATCATCAAAATATGAGTTCATGAAGCCTTAAGTTCGGATTCCTCCAAACATCATCCATCATAGCCCGAAGTGAGGTGACATAAATTAGAACATGACTTTGTAGCATGTAGAATGAGTAGAATCCATATACTCCAATATGTTTGCTCATAAATGTGCCAAGTACTAACCTAGCATTTATATATTTCGGGCTAGTTGGAAATAAAAAATACAAAGAAAGAACACAAGACAAGTAAATTTATTGACGAACATTTTGAAGTATAAAATACTTTTTTCAATTTAATATGTATGAATTATTTATGAACTTAGGCTAAAACATTTTTTGTTAAACTATAATGTGGATGTGGTATTTTATTTTTATATTCAAAAGTCTAATGTAAAAAATATAACTTAAAAATGATGTATGCAACTATTTATGATTACAACTCTTATGGTATATTAATATTTTATATATTTTTTAACCTTGTATATAGACTCTATGAATTAATGTTTCTGATTTACCACTATTTCTATCACAAGTACAAAATAATTTTATGTAAACTTTTATGTAATTTTATGTTAAACTAAATGATTTATCAATTATCTCAATTTTCTAAACTGCTAGAAAAAAAACTCACTTATATTTATATTCTAATACACCTTCATGTATTTATGGGCTAACAACTTTAATCTAGCTCAATTCATGCCCGCTAAAAAAAATATTATCTTAATTTGTGTAATATGATCGAGATTGTATGAATTTAAACTCAGGGTCTCTTGTTAAATTAGACAGCTTCATTACTTATCACAAAAAGTTAAGATATTAATAAGAAGGGTATCATTATATTTATATGTTCAAAAACCATGCATGAGGCTCACGTATGTGATCAGACTCTGCTCAATTCTACAGAACACGACAAAGAGAGATCATGGACAAAAGATCACAACAAATGACTAATACGCATCAATAATATAAATTATACACTTATTTAATATCCATAGATATTAAAACAGCCAATATATTTTATTGATATGCAAAAAATACGAAGTATAAAGATAGGTACTATTACAAAAGTATGAGCTAACAACAACTGCAATTTATTAAGCTAGAAAAAAAATACAAAATCTAAAAATGCACTAAAGTTAGCAATAATGAAATTTGCATTCTTAAATATTTATAAACACGTCATCTGTAAACTTCGTTCTTAATCATTAACAGTCTAGTTAATAAAATTTTAGTGTTTATTTTTTTCGGATACAAATTAAAAGTTATACATATTTATGTGAAATCTGACAAAAGCATATAACATCGTATAGACTAGTGTAATCGTTATAAGGGTATATAATATTTTACAAAAAAATATTAAATCAATTTATGAGAACAATCTAATATTCTAAATCAAATAAGATTCTACATCGAATTGAGTAAATTTTTAAACTCATAAGAGTTTAAAGAGTTGACCTAGAGTTTAACAACATTGGGCCTATTTATAGCCTTCTACAATCAAATTTGAAACAACCTATGATACTAAAAGATAAAAATTAATTAAATTTGGATAAAATTATAAATTAAATCAAACTTTGTCGCATATTCTATCCTACATCATAGGGTATCGGAGATTAATGTAACGAATCACCTTCAAAAAGTTGAGTTAATAGAATAAAGGTCACCTTCACTTGGGTTGTTAAGGGTCACATGATGCATGCAAGAAGTGTCATGCATTTCATATCATTTATCATGTCATTTAGCACATGTTATGTATGTTTCATGTTCATTTAGCATTAGATTAAATAAAAAGTCAGTGATCTACTGAATTTTTTATTCTATTATATTACAGGTGGAAAAAGAGGGTTAGGCGTAATTTTAGCAGAGCAGGACCCTCACGGCCGCGACAAAGAGCTTCACGACTGCTACAAAACATCGCGACTATCACCATCAACTTAAAGGCCGCAAGTCAGCAACACGGTCGCTACAAAAGTCCTACAATCTATCGAGTGTCATCGCGGGTGCGAAGTTATGTTCACGGGCACTACAAAGTGGTGCTCACGGCATCTTACAATCTCACGACGTCACAGATTCTTTCAGGGTCGTAACAGAGACATCATATATCAAGCAATCATTTTCACAGGCGTTAACTCCACCTCACAACTATGATGATGTTGCTTTCACCTAACTCACAGTTGCTACTCCAAACTTACAGGTCATTAGACCGACCGCCGCACATGATTTGTTACGTACCCTCTCCAAACCCTAATGGGTTATTTTTCAGAAGTTACAAATACACAATAGGAGACTTTAAGAGGAGGATCACGAAGGATTTGGATGATTTCTATCACAAAAGAGAAAGTGGAATGTTGCTGATCTCATATGAGAAATCGAAAGACGTCGATGAGGATCTGAATATTTGTTTGTATCTCCTATTACTTTGAAGATTATTTCTCAATATTACTATGTGTAATTCTCCTGTTATGGAGTAATATGATCTAGGGCTGTACCCGTCAAACCCCTAATTATGGATCTTTTCTATCATTTTTATTAGTTGGAACATTTCTGATACTATTCATGTTATTCTCATTGCTTTTCCGAATGTATGGTTATCTTGGATGTGTTATTCAAGAGGAAGGATCATTTATGCTAGTTACTTTTCTTTAGAATCAATCTAGGTTTATCCTATGCATGAACACCACGAGTTAGTAGAAATTGAAATAGCCTAACTTGTATAGTCATCTAAGATAGGGTGAGCATAACCGGGCATGGACCGAGAATGAGATCATCCCAGTCCCGATTTAATTTTATCGAAAAAAAATATAAGTCTCGTTTTCGATCCTAATACAATCGAAAACGAAATTGGGACGTCCCGATTTGAATCAAAAATTAAATCAAGACATCTCTCTTGTCTTAAATTATTTCTAAAAGTAATTAAACATAAAAAAATATTGTCATATTTATAACATATAATTAAATTATATGTACCAAACTTCATAGACATATAATTATATTACCAAATATGATAAGTTAATATTATTATAATCAAATAATTGAATATATGCTTATTGAAAATCAATAATAATTGAATAGATCATATAAATATTACTATTTATATTGTACTAGAATATCAAGTCGGGTCAATCGGATATTTGATATAATAATTCAATTTTGACCCAAATTGTTGGGGTGTTTTGAAGCTTTACCCAATTTCGACCCGGATATTAATTGGTCTGAGAAAAAACCCAAAAATCAAGTCAGTTCGGGCCGGACAATCAGGTTTCTCGTCCCGTGCTCATCCCTAGTCTAAGAGAAATCGAGAGAGATCTTATATGTATATGAGATTGCATAATGTGTTGCATCTGATATCAAGCGAGAGTAAAAATCGAGAGGGTTAGTCAACACATGTATAGGGCACAATAGACAACTCAAATATGAAACATTGGCGAGTTGAGATAAGAATCATTCCCCTTACTTTATCAATTGTTATATTTCATCTTTAGGTATAAACATATCCTTAATTACGGTGGTGTGGATGAAGTACCACCTTGTTTCTCTACCTGAATTAATTGTTGTCGACACCATTGTCTATGATCATATTTCCATCTTTTATTTTATTTTCTTTTGAGATCCTTCATCCAAATTTTTTATTACCCTGCTCAATTTCTTATTAAGTCTAGGTTGTGATATTATTAAGTCCTTGTCGATTGATTGTGATATTATTAAGTCCTTGTTGATTGATTGTGATATTATTAAGTCCTTTTGGGATCAACAATCCTCATCACTTTACTACTTGCGCAGTTAGTATACTTGCTATTAGTGTGTACATAATTGCCGCATCGCCACCATCTTGCTACAGTTTTTATGGTGACGAAATATCAAGCTATAATGGCACAAGAATATACAAGAAAGATGACATGTGGCAAACAATGTTGGCTATAAAAGTACTCACTCTTTGTTCTTTTCATTGGCATATGCGAGCCGAAGAAGGGAAGAAGAAGGGATACCGCTTGACAAAGTTGGGTTCATAAGTGAAGGAGATTATAACTTTCAAATAAATCTTAAAAAATGTTGATGGTTCGGAAGCACCACTGATAAGTGTGATAAATGCATACACATGAGGAGCATAATTCATTTATTTCATAGCTTTATCATGTGATTTAAGTTATATTTGACATCAATTCTCTTAAAGAATTATGAGCTACTCAAAGTTGGATGATTGTGTAGGACTTTCTGAATGGACCGACTTTGAGAGGAAGATCAACCAACTGAGAGGAGGAGAAACTGTCAACCAAACATCAGGTCGTAGTGCATCAACAAACAGGTCGTAGCGCTTTTTATGAAACTGTAGCGGCTGACGACTACTCGTAACGCATTTCCTTCCGGTCGTAGCGTATCTCCTTCCGGTCGTAGCGCATTTCCCTCCCACTCTAGCGCACTCAAACTCGTAGCCAACAACTCGTACTGTATTCTCACACCCGTAGCGCATCACATTCTACCCGTAATTCGACATGTTGAAGCCGTAACAAATCGTCGGGGTCGTTAGTGGTTGGTGGCCTTGGCTACAGTGCTATATAAGGGTAATTAGGGTTTTGAGGCACTCTCTCTCCTCTCTTTTGCTTAGAGCCAAAATTTGGGCATTTGTAATGATATTTAGGAATTCTTGAACTTGTAAGAAGTACATTTAATGTTGTATGTTTGTTTGATTTATGTTGAATGTTAGTGGTTGAAATCGTGATTTTGAATGTGATGATGAATTTTTTCTCTTATATTTATCTATCCCTCTTTCCCCTAATTATGATGCACTAATCCCTCTTATTTAAGGATTAGATGAAATTTAAGGCTTAATTATTTTGGAATAGTGATTACGCTTGTATGTGACTCTTTTATTTGGTAAACATTTTGTCATATTCTTGTGAGATTAGCTACCTCATTTGAATTATCCTAAATTATTAAGTGATGAAAGTCATATTAATTAACTAGTAGATTTTGCTAAATATGATATATAAGTGCTATCTATAAATAGAAGTGCCTTGTATCGCTTCTTGATGCTCATAAATATGAATGCAACTAGGGTTGGCGTGAATGCATGAAAGTATTATTTCATAACCCTCGTTAGAATTGTGTTACCTTAAAAGATGAATACATGATTATTGGAGTGAAGCAAGAGTCTAATGCATGTCCTATCACTATCTCCTTTGCATGATCGTCCTAAATGGATTCGAAACCCTAGAACATTTCTCTCCTATAATTACTCTCATTCTAGCATTTAGTTCATTTACTTCTTTCATATTCTTCTTCTTTAGTGTAATTGATAGCCTAGTGTTTTCTCTCCTAACCCTAATCGTCTAGATAACGACTTGAGAACTATAATTCTGGTACCGGCCGCTTTCTCGTGGGATCGATATTTTATTACTACAACAAGGCTCTGTGCGCTTGCAGAACGTTTGTCAAGTTTTTGGCGTCATTGCTAGGGAAGTGTGCCAGTATTAAAATTTTATTTTCAATTGTTACTTTAGACACTTTTCTTTTGATTTTTGTTGTTGTATGCCACGCTTGTGCAGGGAATTAGAACCTTTTGACCCAGAAATTGATAGAACTTGCCGAGCAATTCGAAGAGCTAGTAGACAAAACATGACCGCGAACCAAGGAGGAGGTCCACGGATTGATCTAGCACGTGAACAAGTTGCTAATGAAGGGAACAACATCAACCAAGCTAACAACCAACAAAGA
>LTAE01007403.1:0-13912 GCA_001647135.1 Pontederia paniculata
TCGATTATGTGATGCGGAGCGGTCGACCGCTTTGACGGACCGGTCGACCGCTGTATCGACCTGACCAGCATTTGAAGTGTTCTTTTCATAGCGGTCGACCGCTGACCTGGAGCGGTCGACCGCTCTGTTTGAGAACCCCATTTTTTTTAGTTTTGAACCTATGAGCTGCACAACTTAATACACGATTAAACACCTTTAATCACATACTTTTGTTATCATCAAAATACATGGGGTGGAACCTTTGAACCAACAGAAACAAACTTAAATCCTTGTGTATTGACTCATAATCGAATTTTTGGGATTTAGAAGTGAAATAGATCATTTTAACTACTAATAGTGGCCAAATTTCCATATTATCAAGATACGCCCTATTGCCAAGGTTCTAGATTTTGTCCTTGGGCTCCATTTAGCAGTGGGAACTAGGGTCAAAACCAGCCCTAGTTCCCGCTGGTTCTGGCAAATAGGCATAAAAAAAGTAATGATGACGAGAACCATGGTTCCGGTCAACGCTCATGGTTCCCGTCAGTTCGAGAACCAAAGTTCTTGCCTCCAGCAAGAACTCGGTTTGTTCTCATTGAAAGCTAGAACCAAATTAATTTTTTTTTACTTTTTTTTTGTCTTTTGCATAGGTCACCTAGTTTTAGACCTATATCTTTATTACTTTAGTATTAATGTATAGTTCTATTATTTATTATATATTAGTAAATAATAATAATATATATTACACTAATTATATTTATTACATTACATTAATTTTTAAATAATAATAAATTATTATAATTATAAAAATTGTACTTTAATATTAATATATGCTTAACCCCTCATTTAGAATTTTTTAATAAATTAATCTTATAATTAACTCACTTAATTAAGTTATTTTTTTACATTTAATTAAGTGATTAATTAATGATCACTTTCCCTTTTATGTATATTTATTATTTTACATTGCTATTTTTTAACTTTACTTTTATATCATTTTATTTTTTTGTGTTAATTTTTTAATTAACTCAATTAATATAGCATTAATATTTTAGATTTTAATTAAGCTATTAAGAAAAAAATATTTTTTGTTGTTTTCAAGTCTAGCGCATGAGATAAGAAAAATGTAATCTCATTAAAAATATTACTAATTAAATTTTATAAATAACATTAATTTAGCATTATTCTACAAATTTGTTTCAAATATCTTTGTATTCTATATTAATAGTTTTTAAATAATAATATATTATTATTATAATCTTTTTTAGGAAATAAAATTATTTTTTTCTTATTTAATCAAATAAAATATTTTTAGTTCTAGAATCTCATCTAAACATCCATTGAACTAAAACATCTAATTAATTTTTTAGTTCTTCATCATTACACTTTTTCATCCAAACACTATATCAAACTTTATCTGTTTAATCGATTAGTTCTCGAGAACTACAAGGAACTTAAGTTCCTGCATCCAAACGATACCTTGACGAAAGAAAATATAGATTCAATAGTCTCTTTCGATGACTATGTTTGATGACTTGAGAATAAGCCAAGTTAATGCTTATGCAAAGAAGGAAACATTTTTTACATGGAAACCGAACTAGAGAATTGGCGGATTTAATATTGGAAATAATTAGAAGATATGTACTTCTAAGCCTGAATGTTTGAGGGTGCAAAAGTTGGCAAAACACATTATCAAATGAAAACAATTATTTACAATGCAAACATTTAGAATAATTGACTGTACGCTTTGAATGAGCTTTGTTGGTAAATTCTAAGAAACATTAATTTTATGCTATGCCATAAAATAAGCTTTGATTATGTAGGTACGAGGACATGAATATTGCTCTGTAGTATGGTGCAATTTTAACGGAATGTATTCGGCATCAAAGTCAAGCTGGGTACTTGTATGATTTTTGGTACTGTCCATAGGGAATATCTTTTAGCTATCGTTATTGTAACATATGCATACCAAAGGTTTGTGCAAGCAGTTATTTATCCAAGTTATCTACTGTGAACATGGAAATGATAACTCAATGTTTGGAAGTACAGAATGTGATTCCAAACCTGATGATGTTCTTAAAAAGAAGAAAATAGTTCTTTCATGAAAAAATATCGAAAGAATTATTTAGATATGCTTCATGTTAATTCAGGTTTCCCAAACTCAGTCTCGAAATGCGGATTTTTTTGTCTGCTCAGTATGCATTAAAATCAGCGACTTTCATTTGAATCACATTTCTTTTACATATTTTTTTTCTTAAACTATTACTTTGCCTGCTTATCTGTTTTGTGATTTGGATTTGATCATTGTTTCCTATACACATTTGTATCCTCTTGTTAAACCACATGCTGCTTATAGGAGAATTACGAGAAATATATAGTCATGTATTTTAGCCTGCTTTGGCATTTCTTTGGTCATCTCTTTGCAGATATGTCTTAGATTCTGAACATATGAAGAAATTCTTTGATTACATTCAACTACCAAATTTTGACATAGCGATCTGATGCATCTGCAACTTATACACTTCGGCCAGCTTGACACAATTTGTGGCTCATCTTGAATTGTGTATGTTTTTGTTACCTTTTTTTATAGTTTTTTCTTTGAATTGTTGCTTATGCTGTCTGGGCACATGATCTGCCAGTATATATTCCTTTTTTTTCATTTTCTCATCTCCCTTGCTTTCCTTGAGTTGGTAGAGTAACAATGTTTGAGTATTATGAAAAGTTATATATATATATATATATATATATATATCTCGACAGGCGAGAACTAGAGCTTTATGTAGCGTTCATTTCAAAGTAATTGGCAACTGCAGTTGCACAATAAGTGAATTAATGACCGATGTTGTCATGTGAACAATGCAACGATGTCAAAGTTCTTCGATTTATGCAAGACAGCTGCTCTGTCCTTCCTCATTTTTTTATAAGTTCTTTTAGTCTCATCTGAGGCCAATTATGCTTCCATAAAAATGCTTGTGTTAGCAGTTATAAGATTGCATCTCATAGCATATACACATAGTTCCATGTTTATGACCGTCCAAAAGCAAGTTGAACCTTCTATACAATTTCTGCATTCTTGGTTCCAGCTTTGTGCTTTGTTTTTATGGTGATTAGAGAAGCCTTGATTTATATACACTGAAATTGAAAAGATAATCTTTAACAAGAAGACTATTTTGATATCTACATGGCTCTGTCCTCTGTGCATATCAGTTGTATTTGCAAATTGAAGCTTAAAATGAGCCATAAGATTGTAAAATTGAAAATACTGACAATAAAGGGTAGCAAGCTGATTTGATTGTCACACCAATTATTGCTAATTTATAATACAGGTAAGTAGGATGAAATATTAAATTATACAGAAGGTAAGGAAAACAGTGTAGGCTACTACTAGTTTTACAATCTAGGTCATATTATATATTTATGCACTTATGAAGTGCACCACCGCATTCCTTTCTGAAGTAGGCTTGTTCATATCCACATGATTTGCTTATACGCGCGCATTGGCCTGCAGATTTATATGGTACACTATGTCTGTTCATTTTTCCTGTGAGTACTATTTCTCTATAGATTATTGCTATTGAAGGTGAAGTAAGTGGATTTAGTTCTTCCACTCCGTCCATCGATTCTTCTTCATTTTACCATTAATTGTTTTAGGTTTAGACATTTAATATGGGTTGTGATTCAGGTTGTCTTTTGATTATAATCTCTGAAATTTCTCTTCTGATCCAATTGACTTGCAATACTATTCTGCCCCAGTTTGATGTGTTTCAAACTCATCAGTAATGCTTCTTCTATAATGCAGGAACTTTTGACACGCCATAAATCAACAGTAGCAGAATTTCTGTCTAAAAATTATGACCAGGTAAGTTATCATATTTAAAATTTGTTGAAGATTTAATATCTACCGTAGATCTAACATCCTACGGTTAAAAATGTAGGGAGCATGGTGCTCCCTATTTAAGTAGGGAGCACCTACATTGAACCCTTGAAGAAGGAAAAAATGGAGGTGCTTCCTACTTAAGTAGGGAGCATCATGCTCCCTACATTTTTAACCGTAGGATATGAGATCTATAGTGACTTGATTTAGGAGAGAGAAAAAAAATAGGAGAGAGAAGATTTAATATCTACCGTAGATCTAACATCCTACGGTTAAAAATGTAGGGAGCATGGTGCTCCCTATTTAAGTAGGGAGCACCTACATTGAACCCTTGAAGAAGGAAAAANGAGAGAAGATTTAATATCTACCGTAGATCTAACATCCTACGGTTAAAAATATAGGGAGCATGGTGCTCCTTATTTAAGTAGGGAGCACCTACATTGAACCCTTGAAGAAGGAAAAAATGGAGGTGCTCCCTACTTAAGTAGGGAGCACCATGCTCCCTACATTTTTAACCGTAGGATATGAGATCTATGGTGACTTGATTTAGGAGAGAGAAAAAAAGTAGAAGAGAGAAGATTTAATATCTACCGTAGATCTAACATCCTACGGTTAAAAATATAGGGAGCATGGTGCTCCTTATTTAAGTAGGGAGCACCTACATTGAACCCTTGAAGAAGGAAAAAATGGAGGTGCTCCCTACTTAAGTAGGGAGCACCATGCTCCCTACATTTTTAACCGTAGGATATGAGATCTATGGTGACTTGATTTAGGAGAGAGAAAAAAGTAGGAGAGAGAAGATTTAATATATATCGTAGATCTAACATTCTACTGTTAAAAATGTAGGAAGCATGGTGATCCCTATTTAAGTAGGGAGCACCTACATTGAACCCATTGAAGAATTCAAAATTGTTATCAGAAATTTATCATTCGGTTTGGTGGTCATCTGTTGACTGATAATACTAGTTGATTTGTTTTTGACATGATAAAGCTTGTTTACTTTTTTCTACTCAATATTGTTTAATTTGTTGGGTCTTTGTATATTAAACTCTATTGCATATCTCTTCATAATTTAACTCGAGACTTCTGTCCTCTCGCAATTACATCACTAGGAGGATAGCTATCAAGGTAAAGTACTTTGATTCTCTTTATGTAATTGTTTATCAAAGTTATGAAGAAGTGCAAAGTTGACCTCAGAGTATCACATAGTGGTACTGTTCAGAATGTATGCAAATAAGTATTAATCGCCTACTGAAGTAGGTCGATCAATGCAGATTATATATGTATGGTAAACCCAGTATTTGTTGATATTGGGTGATTCTTTCAGACTTGACATTTGAAAGGTGGAGAGGAAGGTGTCGTTCGACGACTGGGGGCTCCTGGGATGCGTCCATGTCCATTTTATAGCCGTGTACTCGTACCCGTCCGCCCCCTTCAGCGATCGTTCACATGCGTTCGTGTCCGACGTTTCTGGCGCCCTTTAGGCGCGTCGCTTCGTCGACTGTCGCGACTGCGTGATCACGGTAGTCACACTACAACATCTACCACTTGACCAACGTGGTCACTGTGTTAGCACTCCCACTATCCGTGAGTAGCCTAACTGGATATCAAATCTTGAAGTTCCACTATCCATGAATACTTCATACCAACTCAAATATTCCTGAGTCACATCAAGCCCACACGCTTGATAAAATGTTAGCACTCCCACTATCCGTGAATAGTTTAACTACGAAGTTTCACTATCTGTGAATACTTCGTACTGACTAAAATATTCCCGAGTCCTATCAAATCCAAATGCTTGATAAAAGTATCAACTGCAATACCTTCCTCGTAGGCACATAGATCATTGTCATTTCCTTATTATCAACTATATCCTGAATATAGTGATACTCAATCTCGATATGCTTTCTTTTGAACTGTTAGCTCCACTGTGTATCAAGATGATTGCGGCTTGATTATCATAGTACATCGGTAAAGGTCCATTGACCAAATCGAGCCCTAGTTTCAAAAGAAAGCGTCGGAGCCAAACTTCGTGGGTGGCTGCTGTACTACAAGCAATATACTCAGCCTCTTGTGTGTGTCTAGCCACACACCCTTGTTTCTTGTTGCCCCAAGAAACAGTTGCTCCACCCAGAAGGAACAAATGATATTATGTGGATTTGTGATCGTCTATATCATCGCCGAAATCCGCATCCTATTGCCTCGAGTGTTTCAAACCTTTTATGTCAATCTCAATTGTATCTTGCCCTTCAGATATCGCAGTATCCTCTTAATGGCCTCCTAGTGGGCTTTCCCGGTATTACTCTGAAATCTGCTAACCAAGCTTACCGCGTAAGCCAAATCGGCCTCGTACAAAACATTGTATACATTAGGCTTCCAACCGCTTCTGCATAAGGCTCACCCGATAGTTCTTGCGTTGCATTGAGACACTGACTTTTACTCAGTCTTTTCCCAACCATCAACGGTGTCGATGCGGGACTGCTATTCTCCATCCCGAATCTCCTCAGTACCTTATCGACGTACTGTTTTTGACTTAAACTCAATCTCCTTGAGTTTATGTCACGACTGATTTGAATGCCCAATACATAGGAGACCTCGCCCATGTTTGTCATTTCAAATTGATTTAAGCCATACAACGATTTTCGAAGTTTATATACTATATTCTCCTGATCTTTCAGGTTGTCGCATATATACGTCTTCTGACAGTTCTCCATTTAAGAATATTGTCTTGACATCCATTTGGTACAATTTAAAATTCATATATGCCACTATTGCTAAGATCGCCCGAACGGACGCAAACTTAGCCACCGGAGAATAAATTTCTTGAAAATCTATTCCGGCTTGTCGAGTATAATCCTTGGCCACCAATCTCATTTTGTGTCTATCAAGAGAGCTATCAACCCGATACTTTCTCTTGAATTTCCATTAGCACCCTATGTATTTGCCTACCTTCCGACAAATCACATAATGCCCACACTCCATTTTGATTGAGTCCATTTCAACTTCATGGCAGCCGACCATGATTCCGACTCATTTGAAGTCTTTGCTTCTTTAATAGGATCTGTACTTTCCTCTATCTGAATACCAACGGGGTAACACTTCGCGTCGCACTCATACAGAACAAAATCATCCAAATGTGCGTGTGTTTTCCGGGGCATTTTCTTGGTGTCGATTATACTCTATGGAAATAATGGGTTCCTCCACTCCTTTCCAAAAGTATATCTCTATTTAACATCAACTCCCACTGCTGGATAGTACAGTGTATCACCGGAGTTGTCTCCACTATCTCCTAGAATCGTGAGGGATTCTTCATTTTCCCGACCCTGCTCCTTTTCGTTCTCAAGAAAGGTAGCATCATGATTCTCTATAAGGTCTTTCTCCTGATGGAAGAATCTATACCCTTTGGATTTTTCACAATATCCATTAAACTTGCATGTTTCCGTCCTAAAGTCCAGCTTGTCCCTGAGCTGACTAGGAACTAATATGTGCATTGTACATCTTCACTTTCGAAGATGGCCCAACTCGGGCTTCCTGCCATTCCACAACTCGATGGCGTTGATTCTGCGAACTTAGTGGGAATTCTATTTTGTATGTTACTCGCGGTCATCACTACCTCGTGCGGACCCGATTGGGACAACATACACCTCACTGCATTCATCAGAGTTCTATTCTTTCTCTCGGCCACACCATTCTGTTGTGGCGTATACCGCACCATAGTCTCCCTACGTATGCCTTCTGAAACAAAGTAGTTCTCAAATTCCTGGGAGATATACTCTCCTCCTCTTTCTGTCCTTAGGCACCCGAAAGGTTTTTCTAACCTTTTCTCAACTTGTGCCTTGTACCTCTTGAAAGTCTCACAAGCTCCTGACTTCCTCTCTAAGAGGTATACATAACAATATCTAGAGTAGTCATCAATAAAGTACTCTTTACTCTTATAAGTAGGAATACTCAATGGACCACAAATATCTGAGTGTATTAGTTCCAATAACTCTGTTGACCTTGTCCCCACATAAAACGGGGTCCTTGTCATTTTTTCAGCCAAGCAACGTTTACAAGGCATTGTTCTTGCGCCAAAGATATTGGACACTAAACTAATTTTCTTTATTTGTTCCATTTTTTTTAATTTCCTGAATGTCCTAACCTCTCATGCTAGAGATCATAGTCAGATATATAATAAAGAGTATCATCAATGAACTAATTCCAACAACTCTATTGACTTTGTCCCCACAGAAAGTGGGGTCCTTGTCATTTTCCTGACCAAGCAATGCTCACAAGGCATTGTCCTTGTGCCAAAGATGTTGGATAACAAGTTCATCCTCTTTATTACATTTAGGCATAACAAATCATGATCGGGCATATACCTTCCCGTTGCATACACTTCTTGCCTATCGTGACCCGACTACTATAGAACATAATTTCAAAGTTCTTTTGCAAAAGCACAAGAACAAAAATCAAACTACGCCTTATTCCTAGCGCGAACAATACGTTCTTGAGTATCATGAAGCTATCTCCGAGATTTAGCTTATACTTAGAAATTCCCTCGACGTCGAGGTAAGTATTGTTCCTCATGTATATTCTCTATTCCCCCTTTGCTACCTCTTTGAAGTTTATAAGACCCCTTTTAGTCTTGCAATGTGGTGAGTCGATCTACCACTCTTTCGATGTCCTTTGTCATCGCGTTGTATTCCATCATTGCGGCAAAGGAGAACTTAATCGTGCTCGTGTCTTTTCCTTATTTTTCGCCTCCTTTACCTCCATTTGGTGGGCCTTGTTCCAAATCCTATAGGAGTTGGCATTGATATACCAAAACTTTCCACAGATGTGGTAAACCTCTCTTGGAACCTTGCGTCCATTGGGTTTGAACTGCTTCTTCCTAGGGCTGAAGCTTTGCCGCTTTGCTTGCAGTGATACATAGCGTGGGCTTCTTGCTCCTGCCCTTCAGCACTTTCCTCCATGTTGAAGACATCAATCTTCTTCTTTGCCTTGGTCATGTGCTCTGATACCAATGAAAGGTGGAGAGGAAGGTGTCGTTTGACGACTGGGGGCTCCCGGGATGCGTCCATGTCTGTTTTATAGCCACGTACCCGCACCCGCCTGTCCCCTTCAGCGGCCGTTCACACGCGTCTGTGTCTGACGTTTCTGGTGCCCTTCAGGCGCGTCGCTTCATCGACGGTCGCGACTGCGTGATCACAGTTGATTCTTTCAGACTTGACATTTAGTTCTTGGCAAGATTTTCATTTAATATCTTCTGCAAATTTTTTTTCAGCTTTTGGGAGATATTTTGCTTGAACGATCAAATTCATTGGTTATGTTGCAGTATGTTAGTTCAAAGGACAATCTTGTAATTCTATTGAATCTTCTAAGGGTATGGTATTCATTACTATACTAATAATTCTCGTTCAAACTTGTTAATTTTTTTTATATTAAAGAGAGCAATTCACATAACTCATAATATCGTTCCCTAAAAAATCCATAATTAATATTGTTTACTATCTCAGGTTATGGATTTCGTAAATTCTCCAAGTACATGTTCTGCTGGGTGCAACTTATTGTTTAGAAAATTGACTGTTGATGACCCCTTCAAAATGTTTTATTTTGTTATTTATTATGTAGAAAATACATTCGTGAAGTTAATAGGTTTGTTAGCATTGGGGTTCAAGTTTCTATGATCAAGATTTATTCAACTTCCTAATCTTATCCTTGTTATGTGAAAACAAAATGATGCAATCCTCTGTGGAAATCAACATGATCCATTGCATTCTTTAGATGATTTATCCAGTCTGAATTAATATTTTACTGATTTCGTTTGACACAAAGGTTTGCTGGTTTAGTTCTATAAAAAATAGTTTGCTGGATTGACTGACTTTGAACTTTGTAGCTTGCATAAGTTGATATATTCATGTCCCCTCAAAATAATAAGTTGATATATACAAATTGCTTTCGTCATGCAAGAACCAAGAAAAACTATTCAAATAGAAGGCATTCCATGTATTTAAGGTATAATGATGTGCCTCCTGCGTGTTTGATTTCCATATTTCTTGACATTAATATTGTGGTATCTTCCTAATCATGGCTTCATCAAAAATTTAGTTATTTGCTGCTAATCAGAAGAAGCCACCTAAAATTGTTGGCATATATATTGAAACAAACTGGATAAAGGTATAAGCATTAGCTAATTCTTTGAACTTGTGTTCATCGATCATGCTGAATATTAAGGCATACTTTATTATTCATTTTGAGACTTTTATTATCTTTTAACTGTTTTGCAATATTTATGTCAGCTAAGTGTTTTTAGTACCTCGCTATCATTTTTTTTTACGGAGGATGAACAGTTCGAATCAGACAAAGAACAAATGATTGAATAGACTAGGGCACTTGGCACAAAGATAATCATGTGATTGTGTTTCCATCTTGCTGTATTATTTTTTTTCCTTTTCATATTGGTAATGCAAAGTCATAATATTAAGTTGGAACAAACATGTTGCTTTGGTCTATATGACGCCCGTGTGTGTGAAATAAGCAAATGAACTAGACTCGCCATCAACTAGAATGTGCTATTTATTTCTTTGTTTATTCATTTAGTTTTATTTCTTTGTGAAGTTTTGTTGTATAGTCATGCGTGTGATTTCAAACGAATATAGTTTCTACGCATATTATGTAACCCCTTGATTTAAAGTTGCTTTAGGCCGAAGGAGTAACAAAACATGATTTACTATGCTAGTATGAATCTCACTAATTCTCAAATGAAATGCTATTATTGAGAATGAGTTATTAGCAATCATATTTACTCTTGATAAATCTAGAATGCATCTATTGCATTCTACGATCATTTTTTTTTCATCATGCTACCCTTTGATACTTGTTGTTTAAAAAAACTCAAACCTAGACTAATCATATGGATTTTATTTGTTCAAGAATTTCATATTGATATTAAAGACATGAAAGGTGCTGAAAATGGGGTTGATGGCCATATGTCTAGAATTTTTATTTATTCTTATCTGGAACTCTTATTTTTACATGACTCATTTTCGGTTTGTCGGGCGATAAAATCACGGAGATTGACCAGCCAATTGGAGTTGCTTCGTACAAGAATTACCTTTGTTGAGCAATTGTTTGTGTTATGAGAAATAGGTTCAAGAGAAGAATCAACACATATAAGACGGAAGATTTAACAATGTTCACCCTAGGCTACGTCCTTAGGTGACGATAATGTTCTCTTTGATTGGAAGAAAATAATAGATGATATAAAATGTGCAATACCTGAAATCTTATGGAGTTTGTATAGGATCTCCCAGTACAAAATAATAAACAGAAACACCATGCTCCTGGCCGGACAACGAGACTTAAGTATGGGATGAGCGACTACATTGACAAAATTATATTCAAATGGTTGTATTGCACATGGGTCATATAAGTTTATTGTTGGATTAAAGTTCAAGGCATTATCAACAAATCTATATCATTATTTGAGTCAGCGTTAAAATAGAATATTTTCTATGCTCTACCACTTCTAGCCATGCATTCAGGGCTACTATCTTGTCTATATTTAATAAATCCAAACAATGTCGGAACTTGATATGAGAAATCGACTTGGTGAACATATCAATTGGACTATCTACCTTGTCAACCTTTTTCACCATGATCTTTTTTCTTAGTATGATTGAAGTGATATCTAATACCTATATTTTTTGTCCTCTCACGATGCACTTAATCCTTTGCTAAGCATATTGTACTCAAGCTATCACATGATACTATAGTCTGATCATGATTAAATCTAATATCTTCAACTAAGCCTAATCAAATTATTTCCTTTGCAATTTTGTCAATGATATATATTTTGCCATTATATTATACAAGATAACTAAAGACGTCGCCTTCCAACTTATAACAGAACTGTCAAAAGTGAATACATGAATATAATTTATCTTCTCCCATCATCATATGTAGCATATCTGAATTAGAATAACTCTTTCTATATCTGAGAGGAACAATTGATATGTTTGTCATCTACATAAAAGAATATTTTTTCGTTAAAGGTTAGTTAGATTCAGGTGATGTTGCAAATATTAATAGGAGAAGATAAGTGACATGCTATAATTTTACTTTTTTGGACAATTCTATTATCAATTGCAAATTGATGTTATAATCATAACCCACATTGTCTACTATAGAGATAAAGTATATATCACTAACAAAAATTACATGCTAAGGAAGATATTTAATATAAAGAGTTAGCTGGATATATTGGAATATAATAGTATCAAGTTGCAATCTATTGTGATAGTTTGAGTGTAATATTCTTGGCAAAGAATTAAGTGCATCGTGATAGAACTAAAGGAATCACTAACAAATATCACCAAGATCGTCAAAATCGTTATCTTGATCATATTATAAGAGGGTATGCAATATTGATCTCAATTGGAAGATTATATTAGGATTACAATTTAGCCATATGGTAAGATCACAATATCCTACCTATCTTACCAATTTTATTTATTTTTTCTTTCAATTTTTTAAAATTAGAGTTATTACCCATCCATTTCCAATAAAAAAACTCATAATGTTGTAAACTAAAACAAACTTATGATATTTTTTAAGATGATTTATCTTTTAGTCTGATAATTAATTTATGTTTACTATTTCATATTATTTATTCTTAATTAATTTTATGAATTTATGACTTTTAACTATTATAAAGTGAAATGATTGTCACTTGATGATTGAGATATTATCTTTTATTAACTTTTTCGGTCAAAATTAAGAACTAAATATAGCTTATGCAATTAGAAGCAGCGCGAATTCTTGGAACTGCAACAATGCAACATGACAGTGGATGAGTATCACAACCAGTTTGTCCAACTAGAAAGATTTTGCAAGCTGAAGCATGATGAGCACGAAAGAGAAAACCACTTTGTCCAAGGTTTGAACCCAGAGCCTAGGACCTTGACTCTCACATGTAACTGCAGGACCCTTAGCGCAGCTAATGAATTGGCAGGACGACTAGAGAAAGACGCCGCCGACCGCCAGAAAGTCATGAAAGGAAAGGGACCGACGCAACCCATTGAGCTAGATAGGGCCAGACAGGATGATCGTAGACAGGTCAAAGCCCCCAACTGGAGGGACCAGCGCCATAATGAATGCCCACAACCCTACATGAATCGTGAACCCCGACAGCCACAAGATAAGAAGCAATGCTCGCATTGTCGAAGGTTCCATGCGGGAGAATGCCGCCTCAAGCTGGCGTCTGCCTTTACTATGGACAGTTTGGTCACTTCTTTAAGGATTGCCCAAATCAAAAGAAGGACCAAGGACCCCAAGGAAGAGGAGGTGTCCCAAAAATGGTACCAGTAAAAGCCTATGCCATGAAAGTTGAACGAGAGCCACATCCTTATGACACCCTAGGTATCTCTACTGAACCATACTAATAAGTTATGGGTATGAAATGTGACCGATTTTGAGGACGAATTTATTTTTAAGAAGGTTATTATGTAACACCCAAAAATTTTATAAAATAAAAATTCATAATAAAAAGAATAAAAGAAAGATAGGGTAGGATAAGATGGAGTATGATTAGGATTAGGAAAAGAATAAGTACAAATCAAAGTAAAATTATTATCCTAATAATTTAATATTTCTAATCCTATCCAAACGTATATTTGAAGCAGGTTGACCTCCTTGCTTCTCTCATGGTACAACCCTCTTCCCGCTGAGCCCCCTTTCCCCTCGGTCTACAGAGACAAAATGTAGGATTGGTGCCAACAGTTCATCACGGAAGAAAGGACTCACCGAACCGGAATCACTAACTAAGACTAATATAATAGAAAAAAAGTCGTTTCTGCCCCGGTTCCATTGCTACCGCGGGCCTTACGCAATCGATCGGATCATAGTTTTAAAGGACTCCTAATTATAAGGGAGATAGGAGGGATTAAATTAACTTTGACTAGAATTATGCCTATGTAACCCCCATATAAGGAGGGATCGAGGGGAGAGGACCCCATAATCTCTCTCAAGTCTTAAGAACCAGAATCTCTCTCTCTCTCTCTCTCTCTCTCTCTCTCT
>LTAE01007404.1:0-22870 GCA_001647135.1 Pontederia paniculata
GTTTTAGAAAGAAAATAAAGTCCGGTCGTCCGTCCCCCCTTATCACGTTGTCTTCCTTTGCTTTTTATACCCCTGCGTCCTCTTCAGACCTTCCATTTTGTGCTCTTCAAAAGTCTGGAGGTGAGAAGATCTTCAAAATTCAAAATCCCCAAAAATCTCGCAGTTGAAGCATCAGCTCCGCAAAATTCGGTGCCAGTTGTGGAGGTTACCCCTGTTCCTCGGCTGCATCAACAAAAACGGAAGGAATTTGAAATTTCGAATACTCAAACAACTAAATTCGTAAAATCTGATTAAAATCTTCTTAAATTAGCTCAGATTCCCAAAATCCAATAATGATGATACCGAATATTCAAAAAGTGGAAAATAAAAGTAAATCGGCACAAATTATTTACAAAAGTGGAGATTGGGGTAAGCTTTCCGGGAACGGGTCAATCTAATTAAGTATACCTTTTTCTGTCATCACAATTCATTTAAAGCTAAATATTATCATTTTTTTCTATAATGTTGAGAGAGGAGTGGGTTGCAAACTTATATTTATCACCTAAATTTTTTGAAGATGAACAATCACTAATAGTATATTTTCCCCTTATAAAAAATTATTATTCATTTGTTCAATTAATGCATAAAAAATTGTTTTTTTTGTTTTCCTTTAATTTTTACTTAATTTATTCCTTCTAATATAATTCAGATCATCTAGAATAATTTTCAACATTAATTAATTTCCTTATTAAAGTTAACAATGATTTGTCATCACATAATGCTATTAACTTTATTTCATTATTTAGTTATATTTATTTTTTTATCTTATTTTAGATATATAGTTATATTTAAAAAAAGAAATACATTAATAAAAATAATATTTTAATTATTTATTTTGTAATAAAATTTATCTTCAACATAAGAATACGAATAATTTTTTATCTTTCTAGTTCATTAATTTTCTTAGAACGATACTAATACATCTAATGCAATCAATTCTTTTGACTCGAAAACTTAAAGAAATGATCCCATTTTCATCTTCCATGTAACGACCAAATCATCCATTTACCAACTTAATGCAATAAATGACATTTATCAATTTAATCATTTATTTTCTTATTGTCCTCTTTTTCTCTTATTTAAATTAATATTCTTATTGGCCAAATATTATTGTTACTTCTTTTATTGGATAGTAAGGATTTAATCTATACAATTCTATTATGTAATTTAAGAATTTTGAAATACATATTCTATCTTATCACTACTATAATCAATATGAAGTATAAAATTTTATCTCTACAAATATCTAAAAGAGTTAATATTTTGAGGTTAAATGAATATAGTTACATGATGAACATATATAACAAATTATTTTAGAGACAAAATTAATAATGATTTATTACTATTTAAATTTGTGTGAAGAACATTAAAAAATAAAGCAAAAATATAAGGCGCACTCATATAATTTCATTAAGAGTCTCATCTATCATAATTAGATATTCAATTTAAGGAGATAAATTAATCATGGCTAATAGTCCTGAATATTGTGTGCAATCCAAAAAAAAAAGATTAATTCATCTAAATCCACATCATTTAAAAAAAGAATTATAAAAGGGTAACGCAACCCCCTTCCCCAATTTACCTATTTCTCGTAATCTCTCGCGCACACACACACCCCAACCATTGGAAGAAAGAAAAAGGCAACAACAGCCATCGACATGTCACGTCCAAATATCGACAACTTATAATAAATCCCTTGGTATCAATTTAAGAATTTCTTTAGCATTGTAAGAGGAGGTCGAAGAGTCAAAAATTTTAGACAGAGCCGTCCTCATTTTTATTCACTACCGAAGTCCAATCCGATTCTTCTCCTGTAAGCAGCGAGGAATGCGAAAAACTCTTTTCAATTCTCAAAAAAGTTAAATAATTCAAGACTTAAATAATGAAAATAATCTCATATTTGATTTTGTACGTGTTCATCATCAAATTAAAATGATAAAAATAATTTTGAATTAGTTCTTACATGTGATAATATCAATTTTTATTTTTATTTATTTAAATTCATTCTCAAAATTTTAAATATATATAAAGAGATGTGATACAATATTAATAACGTTATTTTTATATTATTTAGTTATGTTCATACTCTATTTTAAATAGATTTTGTATATATTATACTCATTCTTATATTATAGAGGAAGTTTAGGAATACCTGTGTCATTGTACAAAAAATAGAAAGGCTTTTAGGAGAGTTTAGGAAAATATAGCAACAGTTATCTCGTAGAGATTCTCTTGTAGAAACCAAAGTATGAGGCTTGACATCAAGCATTAATGTGGTTTGCATCGAAATATCAATGCCCATGGATCGAATTTAATCGAACCCAATTTTAAATTCAATCTAATTCAATTAATTTTAATCAAATTATATTAATTAAATTGATAATAAATTAATCATTAAATCTAATTCAACTCAATTTTATCATAAATTTATCAAAATATTTTTTTATATTTCTTTAATTATTTTTTTATAATATTTAATATTAATTATATTTTAAAAATATATTTTTCAAAAAATTATAATATTTTTCAAGTATATAAAGTATACATCTTAATATGCTTTAATTGTAAAGTAATATAAATTTCTCATAAAAATTAAATTAGTGTAAATTTAATAATAAAATATATGAAAGTTAAGGTCATTAGATTGGACTCGATTGATCGAATTTAAAAAATTAAAATGCGTACTCATCTCATTAATGATCGAATTATGATCGAGTTAGCTCAGATCCGATACGATCTAATTAAGATTAGATCGCTTCGAATAGTTGAGTTCATCAAATCAATCTGACCTGGTGAATGTTCCTACCTCCAAATTAGAAAACCAGACTTAAATACGACTCAAAAGTGACTCGTAATGTTAGCAATGTAGTTCTACCCTTGTTGGAGAAGTAATACATTTTTTCTCGATGCCCACGCCCAAAATGATCCTTTCGTGTTCTTCCGAAAAAGTGGCCCTTTAGTGAGAAGATGGAGAATCGCCAGCTCAACTTCTTTACTGCGCACACTGAAACGCAAAATTTGCACTTCGTGTTCCAAGCATCCGTTACAGAACATCATCTGCTAGAGTGACAATAAAGTTAGATGATGTAAACCTGAGAAGCCTTATAATATTCTTTTCATGGAATCGAAATATGTATTTCATACCAAAAATCGTTAGAATGCAAAAACTCAATTGTGCTGTATGAAAATTAGCTTAATGATGAACTTGTTGATTGGAGGAAGGAGAGCCGGTTTTTTGTCAGAGTTATCTTTTCCTCTGCATCCGTTGCTTTCTGTCTAACACCACGGACAACATCCTCAGGAGCCTTCTCTACAAACTACATGAGGAAAATATGATAGCTGCTACATAAGTAAATATCAAAATAATGAAAAGAAGAAAACTAGAAGAAGCATTGAAATATGTATATGTAAACAAAAACTGAATCAGTAAAGATTCTCAATCATAATGCTTCATTATCAGCCAGTATGCAATTTGACAGTACCTACTATGAAAACATAATGCAAACACTTTGATCATGGAAATGCTGAAAGAAGACTTCAAAGATCAAATACATTTCAATTTTGTTATAAATCTGAATGCCAACACAAGCATACATTAATGCTGGCATGTATATATGCATAAGCCAAGTACACGATGGGGAAAATATGACTTGGTCATCACCTTTCAAAACTTACAAGTTAAATTGCAGTATACAATGGGGAAAATATGAACCTAGACATCATCATTCAAAACTTACAAGTTAAATTGCAGTCCATTGCCCACCAAAATTTAAGGGATAGCAATTAGAATTGTTTTTTAACCAAGTTGACTGTTAATGATCTGAACACACTTTTTGATTGATAAAACTTCATCTAAAAGAATCATTTTGCTAACTAATTTATCAGGTTGCTCGACTACTATTCACAGAAGCTGATACAGAATTCTCATTGAGTATTTCCATGACCAAACTGGTGGAAGGTAATAGTTATCTGGCTTGGTCTTTGGTAATCAACCTTTAGTTTAGTGAACAATATAACTGTCTGCTCAAGAGATACTAAAGAATAAGAGTCCAAAATGCAGAAGACCAGAAAATAGATTAGTGTTGGATAACTACAGATCAGGAAATAGCAGAGGAAGAAACAGATAGTTTCATACACTTGGAGAATTTAGACGAGCAAGGAGTGCATCATATTCAGATTGCATTTTGGCCAGGCGCTTTGAAAGATGCTGGAGTTCTGCCGAAATATCCACCATATCTGCAAGAGGGATATATGCCTCTAGTCCTTCGCCAGCCACAAAGTGGACAGATTGTTTTGCATTATCTAACAAGCCATGATGTCTTATTAATATCACTATCTTATAGTAACAACAGATAAAAACGAGCAAGTGATAGAAACATACCTGGAGGAGATTCCAAGAAATAAACATGTTGCAGATCAAGCCTGGACAGCAAAGCCAACACTTGTTTTTCACTCTGTACAGATGTAGTTCAATATTAGACTATCCACAAAACATAACAAAATTATGTTGCACTGAAAACGTGTGAGCGTTGCTCTGTGTATAATGTCAAGTCATGTAATATTGTACCTAATGGCTACAAACAGATGAAAGTTGATTAATTATCAAATATTCATCGCGAACTGTTGAAAGATGAGAAACAACATAAACCTTCATAGGAAGATTGATGTTCGATGCAGAGGCAATGTGAGGTGTGTATTCCATGGTTAGACAGCCAAAGTCACCAGTACCTTGTGTGCATGGTTGTCGAAGAGAGAAATATTTAGCAGGAATATTCTATTCTGATTTTTTTTTCTTGAGAGGGAGATTCTATTATTCTAGGTATGACTAAAGGGAAAGGATGATCGTTTTCATCTGACATCCAAGTACAGTACAAAAAGAAAAGAACAAGTATGGAAAAAACAATACAAGTACTTGGGATATGGCTGGTTTTGATTAATTTTGAAGTTTTAACCTATATTTGTGTGTGCATGTTCAATCCATTTTTAATTATTTGAGAAGTGGGAAGACATTTCTAACTGCTGCAAACAATGTCTTCTTCCCACATCACCACATAAATTTGTGATGTCACGAAAACTGGATGCAATCTATATAACATGAAACTTTGGAAACAAGTAACAAGAAATGCGTGCAATTGCTATTTAACACATTGAATCCTTCAAAAGAAAATGGTGCTTCGGTTATTTGATGAAAAACACGAGTAAATATATTCACTTTTTAGAAGAAATATATGCACAACAATGCTTAAATAGTTATGAGAATGAGGTTGAAACAAAAACAGAAAGTTCACAATCAATAAATGCAATCAAGATACAGGTTTTTTGCCCCCAAGGATCGTTTAGCAAATACGAGATAAAAGTATTACTCACAGATATATAATCAAGAACATCAGCATTTGCAACAATTGATGCAGATACGCGTTTAGCTGGCTCAACAGAGTATTCAGCTCGAGCATTCCTGATTGCTCTCGTCTTTCATTTCATACCATAAAAACCAAGGTATCAATAAAACAAAGAAAGCATTCATAACACTAGAATCAGACACAATTTACTAATTCACATGTGTTAAACTTAACTAACCAAGGATTGAAAATTCTCAAATCTTTTAATGGACTTTGCATCTCTTGGAAGGGATGTTCGTGGCCAGTCTGACACTATAAGTGCTTTGTCCCGATGTGGCAATGCCTGCATATAGAAGATGACAAATACACAGGAAGATTACATTTGACACTTAGAAAGCTTAACATTGTAGTCAGAAACTCTTCAAGTCAAAATGTGATAAGATATATGTAAGGGCATTTTACGCATAAACTGAAGCAGGATTTTGGAGGTTTAAAGAATTTGTGATGCCAATGTTATTAGTGGCATCATAGTTTGCATTATCTATGTATGTAGAAAATTTCTGCTCGGAGCTTCACCCGCCATAGTCAGATGCATAATCCGGGGCGATACAGACGAAGCTCCGAAAATTGTATGGCAAAAAAAATATAAACATTGTCCAGGCCTCTACACGCCGAAAGCGGTCAATATCTCTAACAGACAAGGATGTTATATAATCGTAGTTTATCGTCTTCAAGGTTAAATTACCAAGATGGGCATTTTTTGCAAGTGCATCACATTGAATTGGAGATGATATCTTTTGTCCATTTTAGCATTTTGATCATGAATAGAAAATCTATTCGACTCTTTCTTGTGACATTCAAGTTTACCAAAGAGAAAGTTACATAGAAGTATTACCTAACACAAATCCCCAGTAGTAGATGGCATGAAAAGATGCAACAGCTTAAGTATGTTCTGAAAGACATTACCTGCCATAATTCCTCAGTAATAAATGGCATGAAAGGATGCAAGAGCTTAAGTATGTTCTCAAAGACATATAAAAGGACGCCTTGTGCTACAGAGGCAACTGAGTTGCTCCAAGAGTGGTAAAACCGGGTTTTGCTAGCTTCAATGTACCTGATCAATACATGAAAGAAGCCAACAAGTTGCTAATTGTGGTTAATAGAAGAAGCAACTCAGATAATGTAACTGACATGATTATCACAGAACAAAATGAGAAGAGCTTACACCAAGTTTCGTAGTGTATAAGAAACGGTACTCTTTATTTCTGAGCACCAGTCCCCAATTTGAGGTAGCATGAATCCGACATGTCTTTTTTTTAAGGAATATAGCCCAGTTTTATCCTTCTTCTAGTTTTTAAATTTACACCAATCATAGCAACCACAATGCTGGGAGAGCTAGCTGCTGGCGTGGAAAATTAAATGCAAACCATAATGTAAATCTAATGAAGTAAATTATAAGGCACTAAGATTCTGTAGCAAAAATGCTAAATCCTGAAATTCTTGATCATTCAAGAAAGCTAAATTAACCACTGAGTTATGAGTTTAAGTACTCAGTGAAGAGTAAAAAAAAACAAAAGACGTTCAATAGCATAACCTATCAACAAAAGAAATAAGTATATTTGAACTGTCCTACATACCTCAGATATATCATCATGTAAGCTAACTAGCTAAGTTGTCAGGAAACGAACTTACCAGTCTGCAAAATCACTCCAGAAGAAATCATAAATTTCTCGACCAGCATCTCCAAAGAATAGCTTGTCATAGCTAGTTGTCACATTATCAATGAGCTCGTGGAGTTCAGAAACCTTAAAATAAAGACTCATCACTGAATGAATCAGAAGATATGTGAGCAGAAAAACAGCAAACAGAGACATGAGGAACTCACCACCCAGCACTCTGGCAGTGGAAGTTCAAGAAGTGACTCCTCGGATTCAAACTGTAAGAAATATTTTTTTCCAATCACGAAACATATTAAGTAATATCAGAAGTAAAGAGTCAAGAATAGAAACTGTCAAAGATCAATGGATACAATTATATATTTTTTATATTTATTTGCTTGTGTCCATTTATTTTTGCAACACGGCAATCACAGTGAGTAGTTCTCACACTCCTAGCCCAGAATATCTTAAAAGATTTGTTTCAAACAGTGTTATCCATCACTCTAATTAGCAAAGGATTTATGTAAACGAATTTGTACCACACAGTGTGCATATTCAATGACCAGCACCAGAAAAAAGAATTATAATAATGTCAATATCAAGATCATCATGCCAATAGCATGAGTCCTCGCTTTTTAAAAGAATATGATGATGGTTTATAATTATGCAGTCATCCTACTTTATTGTGTACGATGGGTTATATTCCAAATGATATATACAGGAAATTTGGAATGTATAGCACGAGTCATCTTTTTGGAATGTATAATTATGCAGTCCTCAAAGTATCAAAGAAACAGCACAAGTCACCTTAACTTCATCAGTTTGACAACTAGGTAAAACAAAGGATAAAGAGAGGACCTTATAAGCTAGCAAGTTTTCCCATGCAGAAGCATCAGTTCTACTAGGCAAATTCTGTAATACGAACTTGCCAGCATTCCATAGTTTATTGGTGAAAGCCTTATTTGAAGTTAACCTCTCAGTGGACAGGTTAAGGTCCTGACAAAAGAGAACGAAATTGGCAATTGAGATATGAGAGACAAAAGCATGTTTTTTTTTAGGGACAAGCAAATATCAGTTCTGAGTGAAGATTAACCTGTCCTGCTGTTCCCAAAGAAAGTGTAAATCTCAATGCATCTGCACCATAATCCTTGATAGTATCTAAAGGATCTATGACATTTCCCAAAGTCTTGGACATTTTTCGACCCTGAACAATAAATCAAAATTGACTCAAGATCAGAAAAATAATGCCAAGAGTGTATATCACATAATAAGATTGCAGATAGTGACAACTGAATGGGTAAGTGCAACATAAGCTCAACAACCTACAGAATCTAAAGATTCATGCTATGATAACAGGATGCACTTTTAACACTAAAAAGAATGTCATGACAAACCTCAGAAAAGGCTCAAATTTCAAGTTGACTATCAGATATGATAATCAAAAAAGAAAAAAAAAACGAACAACCCAGACAGGATTACCATTTTCCCTGGAATAAAATATTTGCAGCGCAAAACACAGAGAAAAAATCGAAAAGAAAGAACCATCCTTGCGCAAACATAGCTTACCTGAGAGTCTCTGATAAGCCCATGCAAATAGACATAAGAAAACGGTACTGTCCCTGTAAACTCAATCCCCATCATGACCATTCGAGCCACCCAGAAGAACAAAATGTCATGGCTGTCCAACAAAAACACAAAGGAAATATCACTTGCATTGAAGAGTTAGGACTGTCATTTTGGATCACATAAAACAAATAATAGTAAAGCACAGATTTTTTTTAGGGGGTAAAAGGATGACTAGCTAAACTGTACTCATTCATAAATGCATAACAGAACTAAATAATATACAGAACCAGTTGTATTTTTTCTTAATCAAACTTCTTTGAAGGAATCAGATGGTGTGACGTGCACCAAATCTGATAAATTCATGTCATAGGTATTGTCGGTTTTCTCAGAAAAAAAGGTACATGAATTTTAAAACAAGTGGTATCTATGTGAAGTGAGAAAATGTTAATGAAGGACAAAAAAAACTAAAAAACTACAAGGAGGCATTCTGTCAAATGTACACATGAAAAAACTTCAGTTACTAATAACAATGAGATACATTTTATTGCTACTCCTGAAAACTTTATATAATATGCATCAGATATTCTAAAGTAAGAAAAGCTTTATGCTTGAAATTTCATCAGATGCATACAGAATATGCATGTGGACGAACTGTAATATTCAAAACCAATAGAGAATAATATTCAAACCAGTTAAATGCAATGACAATAATGTTAAAAGTAATTGTGGCCTGAAACAGACTACTATTATTTGCAAAGATACATGGAAATGATATTTCAAGGCATGATTTTCTATTGAGAAAGAATGCTCAAAGTTAAGAGTAGAGAAAATGAATTCAAGCAATGCCTATCTGAAACCACACACAAATCTCCAAGAGCCAGTTGAGCCTTCCAAAAAATGATATAAGAAAAGTTAAAGCAAGAGAAGAACACAAACAAAAGGAGACCCCATTTGGAACAGGGAAAAAGATGACCAGAGTTTTACTACACAGTAATTGAATACTATTCAAAGAATGGCATTGTTTTTCTAAGACAAGAAAAAACGGCATAGTTGCAGTATATGTGAGACTTCTCTACCCATCTAGCACCATGATAATTCTTTTACAAGTAAAGGCTTTACAATGAAGTCCCTCTGCATCAAGATAAAATTAAAGTGGTATATTTGAAATTCTTGAACAGCCTATATACTATACCATTAGTGTGCATATTTAATTCGAAAAAGAACATTTGACTATCCTGAAGTGTCTCATGGTTCACTTTTCTAGTCATAATAAGACAGACAAAGCTAAAATTGAAAGCAGAAATGAAAGATATTGACAATCGATGTAAAGTGCATGTATAGCTACCATTCAGGTCCCAATTTTAGTGGGATAATGCTGAAACTTGAACTATGTACTTCCAAGTAAGAAAACAATCGTCGAAAATGTTATGCAAAATTAATTGTGATTAATTGTAGATTAGATAGAGAAGCTTGATTTTACTATTTCTTGTAGCTAGCAATGGAAGGCCATAATTGCATGACGATAAGGATAAACAACCCAAAAAGACATCTGAAAGTACAACATAAATTTGAATGTCGGTCATCTTTATTAACTATTTAGGCTCCCCTTCCTTGAAAAGCCTCACAAGAATGTATTATTTAATTTCTTTTTATTTTCTTCTTTTGAAGAGGGAAAGGATGACTACTGAGATCAGATAGCCATCCAACTTGTATTGAAAAATGAAATATGTGAAATATACAAATGTATACGAGAGGTAAAAAAGACAAAACACTCAAGATGATGTGGGTACCCACAAAAAGATTCTATCCAATCCCCATTTGGGAGACAAAATAGAGATATGTTGTACCATATTCTCTACATATCTCGCCCCAAAACGTTTAATCTATTTTTCAAGTACTAATAACATGTTTACTCCACTGTTCCATTATTTAACCTTTTTCTCCAGTTCTTAAGAGTCGATCTGCTAGATACTGAAGTCGATACCTCACTGAAATTATCTGATGGAGCTTTATTTTAAAGTTCTGCATTATTGAAATTTAAGGGTAAATGTAGAATGTTGAAATCTAAAGCTCTAAAGTTAGAAACATGACATAGTTTACTCTTATATAACCAAAAATCTTAAATAAAATTACTCAATAAATTTATCTTAGAGAAACTCAATAAGCAATATCGGATACCAAAAATTGATAGCTGCTGTAAAATAAATAACAAACCCAGTTTCCAGGATAGTTGTAGGGTAGAACTGCTTGAAATCTTCAGAAGATACATCAGGCCAACCCAACCAAGGGTGCTAAAAGGCCACAATGCACTGCAAAGATAATAGAAAATATTACCTACCTAATATTCTAAAATACCAACACTACAAGAACTAGGTCGGTAAACTCGCAAGTATGTCAAAAGGTAAGATTAGAACACTTTGAATCTGTCACAAATAAATTACTCAATAAATTTATCTTAGAGAAACTCAATAAACAGAATAAATGCTTGATGTGTGACTAAATAGTAGTGCTAGGCATCCATCTATATTATGTCAAGAACGATATGTACATGTATGTAAGCTGTCTTGTAGGCCTCAGCCCAAAATCAGAAATAGTCCAATGGCAAGATGGTAAGTTTTTTTAACTTTACGGGCAATTTCATCATTCTTTATGGCAGAAACAAATATTAATGAATAAAATTAAATAAGCGCGATCCACCATTGGATGCACGACACATGTCCTGGATTTTCAATAAAAAGAGGCGAATGATTTTTTTCCCATCTCCGTCATTCTTTCCTCTTCCTCCTCTCACTCGACGGCGCACCAGGGCAGCAGCCGCTGGCCACCTTCCGACGACGCCGTGTCCATCGGCCGATACAACTGGGATCCCCTCGACGACAAGCGCATGGTGGCATGGCTTTCGTGAGTTCTTGGGATGGATTACGGCTCAATCCTGAAATCCTTATGTCGGCGCACAAGTAGGGTTAAGCCACTGCACAACGCGATTCGTCACCGTCTTTCCCTCCGATAAGTCGATACAACTTTCCGATGATTCATGGCCCTCCCCGCATAAGGTTCTAAGCATCCTGAGCAATGTAACTGTTCTTTTCTTTAATGAATCCCCTGACTGCCGGAATCCATGGAGGCGCCAGCAACGCGTTCCATAGGACGGTGAGTCTCCTGTACTTTGGGACCATAATTCATGCAAGTGATAGTGTTAATCTCTCGGATGTCGTTGCAGCGCAGCTTCCATATATGTTGCTGCCACCGGATGCTATAGAGACCAACAATGTTTCGTTGTTGCTTCCGCCATCGCCGGAGTTGACGGAGACAAGACTACTTGAGTCGGAGAAGATAGCCAATGGAAGGAAACACACCATCGCAAGGTCTGCTGCTGTATTTTGTCCAAAGAGTCACCACCTTTGCTCCGAAGGCCATCGGAGCTCTACATCATCACAAATGTTAAATAATGGTTAATCCTGTGGACTTTCCATTTTCTTGAACGTCATCGAAGCTGAAAAGAGGACAGTAGCTATCTACCTTCTTAGGTGAGCACACAACAGAATTTGACCCAATGAGTATTGAGATGATATTAATCTAATTAGTAACAAGAAGATGTGATGCGGCTAGATGAGCTGATAAGTGACTTTGTTAATTAACTATTAATTGCATGGGGTATATTATTCAACAATTAGTTAGATGTAAGTCTTATCAAATCACAGAATTTTAATGCAATTTATGTCTGGTACTAATCTGATTCCTTAATTGGTTGAGTAACAATATTGTTACTAGTTAATTAGGCTATGCTTATTAGGTAATTAAGTGACATCAGGGACTATACATAATTAAAGCTGAGAATGTATGTGACCATGCGAATCTATGTGCATAAATAAATGCAGATATTATGTGGTAGTATATCTATTAGAGACAAAGTACACCATGTGTATATACATATATATTACAATCAAGAAATAAAATAAATAATTAGATTATTGGCGTTAACACTGATCAAATTAACGTGGCAAGTTAGGGAAACATAAGAAAAAAAAAGAGATGTCATATGGATCTGTGGCTTCTAGTTTTATTTACAANGTGTGGGCGAGGTGATATACTTATGATGTATGTGGGATTATGTTGACGAGAGAGTCATTTGCGGGCACGGACTACGGTTGTGCGGGCTGTTTGACCTCTCATGGAGGATGATGTGGATGTGTGATTATGGAGACGTGATTGGGACCTTTAGGCGGGCACGGAGACACGCTGTGCGGGCTGTTGGATCTCTCGTGGATGAGATGGACCTTTGGGCGGGCACGGAGCGTAGGCTGTGCGGGCCGTTGGACCTCCCGGACAGGATGTGTGGATTTACTCTTGATTGACGAGGTGGTGTCATGACACGTAGATCAGTTCATACATAGCATATTTTAACTCCTGCATTGATTGCAAGTATTTTATTATATGAAGCTATGTATGATATATTTTTATCGTGCTTTCCGATGGTTTTGTTTTCTGGTGGTTTAAATGTTTTATGGATCCATTTCTTTCACTCACTGAGCCATTTATGCTCACCCCTCTATTTGTATTATTTTGTAGGTGACGAGGAGGTACTCCTCGGATATTGATGATTGCTTGCATGGTCACAGGGCACTAAAAGGGAAAATTAATTAGGATGTGTGTGATGGAGTAGAGAGGATGAGTGTTATTATTCCTTCATAATCTTTCACAACATAAATGCTGCTTATTCCTTCGTGAAACCTCGTGTCTGTTTCTCTCATTATTTCTTTGTTGGGGCATCTGGCCTTTTATATTTACCTTTTATATACCATTTCGTTTATATGATTCGGGCTTGGCCCACTATACTTGTTGTACATGTCGCATGGACCAGTTTTTAGCAAAGGTCATGCCGAATTTTTTGAAAAATCTTAGAGTTAGTTTATTTTGAGTCGTTGGTCTACTATATTGACCATTGTTATTTAGAGTTTGAATTTGAATTAGTAGAATGACTGCAACACCCTTGCCGCGTCCCGGGCGTCAGGTTCGGGGCGTGACATGTCTAGTATCACCCAAAATGAAAAGTCGCTTGCAATATACTTTAGAATGAGCCAAAAGGATTTACATTTCCTTCCACTCCCACACTCTCCTCGTGAACTCCTCACGGCTTAGGTCAGTTCTCTTGATGCCTTCAAATGCAAGCATTTTCTCCACCACCAACTGCATTGAAAATAATGTCAGAAAAGAAAAAGATGAAAGAACGCCCAAAAAGGATTATCAGGATTGCTACAAAGCATTTTCATCTTAAGATTGTCATTCTAACATGTAATTAGCTAATTTAAGTGCAGTTAAACCACAGTCAGGAATATAAACATGACATGGTCCACCATTAAACATCTAGGAACTAACCACAGTAAGTTAAAGGAAAAAGAAAAGCATTAAACTGAATAAACAAACAAGTTGAAAGAAATAAAATAGTCAGGGTGTTTTTTTTTCATTTTCTAAAGACAGCAACAGCAACAACAAGCTATCTGAACTACTTTTTCTTGACCTCCAAAGAAAATGTCCTCACACCAAGTCCAGCATCGGATGGGATATAGGTTAAATTGTTAAAGTAGACCTCAGTAACTAACATGTGCATGTAAGGAGATAATTCCTAACATGCAGCAATATGGGATCTTTTTCTTCAAGGAGCAATATAGAATTTGCATATAAGATAGTAACAGAAATACTAGCAAGTATATATAAATAGTTTATGAGCCACATACTATACATGTAGGTTAAAGTTTTGGACCGCGAGAAAATAGTTTTTCTGCTTTGGTGTTTAAGATATTCCTTGCAAATTGTTTTTTAAAAGAGTAGACCCACCTGAGTTGCAATTCCAGCATGATCTGTGCCAGGGAGCCAGAGAGTAGGCCTTCCTTTCATGCGGAAATATCTGGCCATTATATCCTGGAAATATGTCAAATATTATACAATTAATAATAGTCATCATGTTTAAGGTCAGTAAATATGTGGTACATAGAAAGTACTGAATCTAGAATTCTCTGGAATGACTATGAGACAAATAGAAAACAGCGCATAGTATGACAAACAAGGACTTCTTTACAAAGGAAGGATGACTACTAAGCTTGCATAGTCATCATGTTTTGTATTACAGATGACCAAAATTGACATGCAGAAATAAGCAACTAGTTTCTGTGCAATCAGACCTCAATAATTCTACAGTTCTGTCATCAATACTATATATATTGAGAGTGTTCATTAATAATACATCAAAATTGCAGTATTTTAGTCACTTGAAAAAAAAAACAGTATGATGATTGTTTTTTCATATTCAACTAAGGTAAAATGCTATATCTTTTTGAGAGGGAGAATGTTAAATGCTATATCAACATGGTTATGTACTCAACTGTACAATAGTATAATGTATTACATTCAGCCTATAATTCAGTTACATATAAAAAAGGTACACTAAGAGATTTCACTTTATAAGCTTACTACAAGCCTAAGTATCATCTGTGTATTTAATGATGAAATCAAGAGCAAAATGGCAGAAGTTTCAGCCCTGAGCACAACACTATTGCATGTATGAATGGCAGAGGTTTCAGCCCTGAGCACAACACTATTGCATGTATGACGCCCAAGTTTCAAAAGATTAGCTGGCAAGTAGAAATCTCCAACCTCAAGAGTCACAAACATTGCGTGACCCATATGTAGTGAGCCAGTGACATTGGGAGGTGGCATTGGCATGACAAAAGGCTCTCCTCGCCCATCGGAGGTAGGCTTGAAGTATCCCTGGCATTCCCACCTGAGAATATTAGAGCATTAAGCGATGGAACTTACAAATATTTGACATGACCTGATGACCATATGCGTAACTAAAGTCTACAGTACTACCAAATGCAGAATTTGAATGCAGGAAAGGAGTTTACATGGTTTCATCTACAAAATGATCATCCATCAGATAGTTATATAATTGTACCTCTTTGTAACATGGCATTGGGGCGAAAAAAACTACAAAAGCCTCGGAACTATAGGCACACAACTAAAGATCATCAAAATCAGGGAATAAATGATCCTAATGAAATTACCAGCTATAAATGCGCTCTTCCCATGCAAAATCGAACGATTTCGCAGTTTCCGGAGAAGTGAACACCTCACTCTTCTCCGTCGCCATAACTGTGTTCGAATTCCGCAATAAAGCACCAAAAGAACCAAATAAGCCTCATAAACAAGGAAAACTTCAGAGCGACGAATCAAGGAACAGTTAGAACCAAGAATTTACCTGAAAAAACCTTGCGATTGACGAGGATCGCTGGGTTGGACCTACATCGGAACAGCTTCGAGCGGAACCGGCGAGCGGACGGCGGAGAGGAGAAGTAGAAGAGCGGACTCAAGCGGCAAACGGAGCGTGAGGAGAAAAGGGACGAAGACGAGAGCGCCATTGGAGAAGAACTGGTGGGAGTGAACAAAGAGAGGGTATTATGAACAAACCCTGGTGGCGAGGGAAGGAGAGATGTTGGATAAAGCGGGAGCGAACGGTTAGTGGGCCGTTAAATAAGGTTGTCTTTTTTTGTTGTTTTTACTTGACTAATTCGAAAAATTATTTTTAATTGGGCCTTATTTTTACCTGGGCCATTTTTCGGTCAAGAACTTAAAATCTATAAATAGTAGGCTTAGAATTTGTCTTGGCCAGCCCAACAAATCCTGAGTGAGCGTGCTTCTTTTTGTTTATCAAATGAAATCTTTACATATCATATAAAAAGTTGGGCAATTATGTTATAGGTGTCCTCTATTTTTAGCATTTTCTTTTTCATTTTTTTTTTAATTCCTATTTTAATATTCTCAATATTTTTTTATTTGTAACTGTTATATTTATCTCATATATTAAAGGCCATTTATTACGAGTTGATGGTGAAGAAAACAAGTCATAAAACAAATTGTATTATGAAGGTGAAATTTTAATGATTTTAATGAAATTTATCATGATTTCGAAGCTAAGCTGCTTAAGATGAACATAGTTTAACAAATTTATAAGAAAAGCAAGAGACAATTTATGATTTTAAAATATAAAAAAAAACCCAACATTTTGTGGTTTCTGTCTCCCACTCTTCCGAACATGGATCCGTCCACGAATTTCGGAAGGCTAAGAGAGGAGAGTTACAAGTTCTTTTTTATCTTCATGAAAGGAGAGTTACTATTTTCATTATAATATTAACTACTTAGCTTTTTATCAAGCACTAGTAAATTATCTTTTGGTGATAAATAACAATTAATTATTTTCTTGTCTATCCATTTGCATGCCTAATCTATTTAAAATCTTGCCCCCTTCCCTTTCTACCACTCATCACAAAATATTATCTGTGTATATCCCTCTTCCACGTATAATGCATCTCCTTTGTTATTCTCAAGATTATTAAGATATTATTTTTTTATAATTTATCTTACAATCTTTTTATATTTAATTTTCTATCGAGATCTAATTTATAAAATTTTTACGATTTTTATAAAATATTTCATAAAATTTTATTATTTTTATTCAATCATCGATCAAGCATTCTGATGGTTATTCTCACGAGTCCCTGAAGTAAGATTTCAACTCTGATTATTCTTAGAAGCATTCTGATGGTTATTGTCTTATTGAACTATACATATTATTAAGTTTTTATATCTTATCTTTTCATAAATGGTTTTCTATGTGACTTTTCCATCGCACAGTAATAGAACGAGGCATTATATTTTAGGACTACTGGTTATTTTTTTTTCTCGCCGATCTAACTACTACAATGCACACAAAAAGTCATCCTTCGTCGTTGCATATATGTTAAGACTAAATATTATGCATGTCCTTATGATTATCCTTTTATAGTTATTATTTTACAACTATTTCTCAATTTCTTGATAATATAATTAGCCGAGTCTTCAGTTAAATAGCTTTATACAAATATTATATACGAGGACTCGTGCTATTTTTAAAGTGCTTAGACATGTGAATAAAAAATATTATTTACAAATGCACAAAATAATTTTTGGATATAATTTATGAGATTAGTTATTTCAAATATATATATATATATATATATATATATATAATTATAATTCACAAATTACCAGATTATGAATAGATCTAATTATTTCAAATCTTTATGCAGTATTTGTATTTTTTTTGTAACCAGACGTTATAACTTTTTTTTAAAACATAAAGTATAAATTGTGTTTATTATTTTCTCTCTTGCACAATTGTAATTTTTTATCATAAAAAATGCCAAATAATTATTAGCATATTTAACTTACACTGCTTATAAATTGCAACTGCCAATGCATAAAATGATCATTGTCAATATATTTTTTTATTAAATAAAAAGATAATAGTAAATTATCTAGTTTTATGCGAAGAGCAAAAAAAGTTTATTATTTTAAAAATAAAATGATCATTTAGTACGAGATAATCTATGTGGATTATCGATTATTTAAATTAAAATTCTCATGATCCATCATATTATTGTGTTCGACTGTAACATATTACTAGTAATTTTTATTTTTCTGATAATCTAAATTATCACCTTACCGATAATAAAGATAGCACACATTAAAAATGTCTTTTCAGATTATCAATAGGGTGACATGCATTTTGACAAATTTATTCATTCAGACAAAATTTTAAAATATTTATATTTTATTAAAAAATATATTTTAAAAAAATATTAAAAAATATTGTTATATAATATCTTCTTGATTTCTTGAAATTATCTTATGGGCTATAAACTTCTTATATTTTGTCCAAACTCAATTTTTAACTTATACCCTTTTGTTTATATAAAATAATATATAATTAAAGGTTCAATATTTATTGAAGATATTTCAGTTTTTTATTTAATTATTTAAATTATAATTATATTATTAGTACCTATCAAATACTATAATATGATATTACCGATCATTTATAAAGTGATAATATATTTTATTGATTATCTATATTATTGATCAATAAAAGTGGGTATCCGTCTAACAGCCTCAAAAAGTTATTTTCATGGATAAACGGCTCGAATAAAGTTGAAGCTAGTAGGTTCAAATTTAAATCTCAAAAATGCTGTCGGAAGATAAATTCTTGAATGTATGTGTTAATTGATTGACAAGTTAAAATAAAATAAAATTTAGAAAATAAACTATCTAAAAGGATATTGTCCTAAGACCGGAAAGGGTCTTTAACTAGAATGGGTTATATTTCATCACATGATTCAGTAGTCTACTTTATTACACTTTTGAATAAAATGTTGACGCCCGCAGGCGTTTTAGCCTTAAGGTCTCGGAATCTTTTGGTAAAAGTTGCACTATGAATACAACTACGATATACTCATAAATCTCTTACTAGTTTTATCAGAAAAAGACAATTCTATAATATTTTTAAACTAAAATTAATTTTAATTTAAAATATAATGTTAAATCAACATTTGAGTATTTTTAATTTCAAAGCATGCAATGTACAGGCTACTCCAGCTCAACAACCTCTAATTTTATACATTCAACATATTTGTTTCAAAGATTGTAAGGAAAAAAAAGTAAATTGAAAATAAATTATCAAGATCAGCCAAGATGGGTGATATAAAGTCTTCTTTCTTAAAGAAAAAAGAAGGCATATATCCATTTTTATACCTAAACGACATATGGGCTTAGGCACGCTAATATATCACCCACGTATGCTGAGACATACAATCACATCTCCATCCAAAAGCTTATGCATGTGCACCAATTATCCATTCAAAACTATACAACAATATGTGCCCCGTTCTTATCTTGGAATATTTTGATGCGAGACCAAAGAAAGTGAAAAAAGTGAACGTCTTGTATGTGTCCAAACTATATCATGATTCATCTTTGAAATTCGGGGGGTGATTCCAAGTGGTCTAACCAATCAAAGTTCTATCAACTTCAAATACTTTATCTAGTTCACACCGATCGATAGAATGGATGTGTAAATCATGTTTTTTTTTAATGGAGGTGCAAATTATTTTCTAAATATAAAAGATACGATGTATCTAATTTAAATAGAGTATATTTTTATTAAATTCTAAAAAATATTAAAGATTAATAGTTTTGAGTAACTACACTTTAAACTCGCTTAATATAAAAATTAGAATGATAAAAATAACAGTAATTTTTTTTTGAGATTACTTAATTGTTATTTCAATGACCAAAAGTAAAGTATTTGATTGAAATAAAAATAAGATAAAAAAATTTATATTTTAATTGTATAAATAATGTTATGTATTTATTTAATTTATTAGTTATATTAAAAGAAAATAAATATTCATCATAATATATCATAATTATTATAAATCAACATGTTTCTTATAACTATATTAATGTTTGTTTCTATTTTTAATAAAATATTAAGTACTAATAATTATGATATTATAGTATTATCTAATACTAGCTAATTAGTATTTAGTACTAATATATTTTTATAATATATTATTACCCAATAACTGTGATAATATAATAATTAACTAATACAATTGTTAATATCTAAATATTTATAGTATTATTTTGTTATAGTTACACTTTTGTGTAAAATTCAATAAATGCTAATATCATAGATGATTATGTATTTATTAAGATAAAATAATTTAATAAAAAAAATTAAAGAAAAAAGAGGAAGAATCAAAATGTTCATGTGGTAGGAATAATTTTTTTCTTGGTTTTGGAACAAAATTGAGTGATTTCATAGTTCAAGATGGTTTTAAAAATTAATAAGTTATTCTGAAAGTAAAAAATAAGATGTTTCTCATCTTGTGCCTTTGTTCTTGTATCAAATAGAATTTTCAAAAGTTTAATCTTGTCGATTTTAGTGTATTTAGGAAAATGATTGTTTTCGCCTTTTGAGTTCCTTGGATAAGTCTTTCCTTTCATAATATCTTTCTTTTTCTGATGATGTTATATTGGAACAAATTTAATATTTGAGTTGATGTTAAAAATGAAATAATTATATCTATTAATATATATAGTTTATAAATTAGTGGTTGAGCATTTTATTCTAAATTATGTTCAATGTTTCGATTTTAAATATTTATATTGTCACCCTAAATTAAGATATTGATTTGAGTCTAAAGAGTCGCCGTGAGTTAATATTTTTTTATTCGAAAATCAGAAGATACTAATTTAATTAAAATATATTTTATCATTCTCATCTGAATATAAACTTTAGAAATAAGTTTTTTTTTCAATTTTTTTAACATTTGTACCATGTCAGTACTTGCAAATGTGAAACGAATCGAAGTGCTAGTCATTCTTTTGGTTAGGAAGAATGATTGATGTGAATTGTGTTGTGGTAGTAGAATAAAAGGCGCACTCAGGGCTCCAACATATATTAACATAACATGGAAGGTGCAAATTGGGTGACGCTGCTACTTGTAATTTTTTGCGGTTCAGATACAAAGTGCGCACTTGTTGCATAACATGGAGTTGGTGCGAACTGTTTGACGTGTAAAAAGCTTAAAATATTGCCGGCCGCCGATGGGACAATTCTATGATCCTTATGTTTTATACGTAAATTGGTTGTCGTAACAAATACTTTTAACATTTTAGATTTGACTTTATATATATATATATATATATATATATAATTTTCTGAGAAAAATATTATTTAAAATAATATTAAATTAGTCATTCGAGTAAAAACAGATCAAATAAATCTTTTGAGAAAATGTTCATTGAATAGTCACTTGGGCTCCTGTTTGAAATCACTGTAAAACTATGGATTTGTTTATTAAGCATTAAGGATTTGCTGGGATTTCCAATAATTTTAAAATATTTAATTATTATATCATAATATTTTTTATTAACAATTTTTTTATAATAAATATTTGCGCATTAATTTTTATCAAATAAAAATGTAATATAATAAATAAAAAAATATTATAAAACAATTATTTATTTTTATTTTCGTATTTCTTTCTTTCTTTTTTCCTCTTTTATCTTTTTTGTAGCCACAACATATTTAAAAGGTTTAAAATATTTTTACGTTGAAAAAATTTATTATATCTTAATATATTTTTTTAACACATCAAAAAAATTTTACAAAGTTTTCAATCATACCCTATATTTATTTGTTATGTCGTATTTTTTTAACATAGGGAAAAAAATATCTTTTTGGCAGCGCGGGAAATTGGAAAGGAATAAGAAATGTTGTATTGGGGCTCATTCTGACATAAAAAAAATTACGAGGTTGAAGTTTAACATTCTTCTACAACTATCAGATGACCTTCATTTTCTTTCGGTCCTCCATTAGAAATCACATTTGGTGATGCATCCAAGCACACCATTGTATTTTTTTCTAAGAAAAAAGAATATGAGGTTGAAGTTATTTTTTTTACAACTATCAGAAGATGACCTTTATTGTAGCAGTCATTTTATAATTCAGTTAATGAATAATAAATTTAGTAATCAAATTAATTCAGTTACAAATAATTAACCAAATTTTCAGTAAAAATTGATATTAGTCGACAATTAAAATTTATATTGTTATATAAATTTATTATATGTATACCGAATGTATACTATTTTTGTTTAATCATATTTTGTATTAAATTATGATCGATTGTTGTCTTTAAATTATTTTCAAGTTTAGCATCTTTTTTATTCTGAAAAAAAAGTTCAATATATTTTGAACTTTATATATTTAATAATATTATTAAAATATTTTTTCGAATAAATCGGTATATTAATCGATCCCAATTAAAATTGAAAGATTAACTATTTTTGGTTAACCAATTTTTTGGACCGGATAATAAATAAATTTATTTAATTTAATTCAGTTAATTAATCAAATTATTTAATCGATTAACCTTTTCGATCATTAGCGCTCCTAATTTTGAGTTAATACTGTGGTTTTTCTCGTTATGAGCTTGCTACATTTTAATATTATCTGCCTATCTTTTATTATTTTTTCAAATACTTGTAGGATCTAGATGGCACCAAGAGAGGGGGGTTGAATTGGTGTATTAAAAAAATTATGTTCTTCTTAACTTAGTCTAGATGTATTGCTTTTAGCGGAAGCATGCATATACGAATATAAACACAAATAGAGAGAAAAGAGTAGAGAGAAGAACAAACACAGAGTTTGTTATCGAGATTTGGCCGAACTCTTTTTCCTACGTCCCCGCTCCGATCTTCTCCCACGAGATCTTCGGAGTTCACTATATCCTTCTTCAAGGGCGAAGACTCCCTTACAACTCTCCTTTCTTTGTACTGAGGACAAGGAGAACAACCTCTTACAATGTAATCGCTCAAGCTCTCTTG